>JAHZNH010001824.1:0-40903 GCA_027744355.1 Tyrannoseira gladiata | reverse complement strand
ATTGAAGGCTTTGTGGTGACAAAGAAAGAAAATCATCTTCACGAAAAATTCTCAATATTTTACTTTCACTTGAGAAATACCAGTTCTCACTTTAAAGATTTCCACACCTCATTCAATCAAATCATCATCGGAACTAAATAAGTTTTTTGTTGTTGTGAATCTCAAACAATTATACTTGCTTCTTGACAAATCAACGAAATTCTGATTTTTTTTTGGAAAAACATATACGTAAATAATAATACGATCGAGAAGTTGGTGCTTAACTTTAGAAACTAATTTGAACTCTCATTTAATATCGTGCTCATTACCAAGGAAATAAAAAGTTTCGAAACTTGTTCGCAGTGCTACGGCTAAAGAAAATACGTAAACCAAGGGAAAAAAGTTTAAGTCTGATTTTGTTGGAATTCGGAAAGTAGTAATCTCAATCTTGAAGAAACCAAAAAAAACTCCAAGTGTTTTGGAAGGAAATCTCTTTGTGCTATCCCTAAGCAACCAAAATTTCTCCAAGGAAGGAGGAACTTACCTCTCGTTTTCTACTCCATTCATTTGTATAATGGACAATAGCGTTAATTTACTACACTGGAACATAAAATCTCGAGTTGAAGTGCTTACTACCCTGGAATAAAAGTTCAATGTGGCAATGCTGTCATCGGAAAGGCTTCAACCGTCTGATACTAGCAATCAACTAAATAATAACAATAACAATAGTAGCAACAACAATCTTTGTTGTAGTAGTTCATCATCTAGTTCAACTTTCAATATGTTTAACCCCAGCAGTATAGGAGGGTGTGGGATTAGTAGTAACATGGATAGTAATAATAAGGAAAAGGATCACTACGTAAAACCTCCAGGTAAAGATCAACATAAACTTATTAAGTACTGCTAAGCTACTATTTACATTACTCTCCTTGTCACTTCGACAAGTGTTCACTTTGCCCCACTCGCAATAAAAACTTGGAACTGATAGGCTCATAAAAAGAGAAGAGAGAGCACAAGGTCTGCAGTCAGAAAGCGCACACATGTTCCACATAAAAAAAACTCCATCCATTCCATCCCATTTCCAACCGTGCATGGGTTTGGGGATGTGTGAGACTTCTATAGCATGCCTCACAATTTTTCCTTGAGCAAATAGTTCCGGCTGCCTCCTCGTCGAAAATCAATAGGATCCTTATTCTCGAAAGATGTTTTCATTTTTTTCTGCACCAAACAATCTCCCCCGTGCCATAATTTGTTGAGCAGGTTAGCATCTGTTTTTTTGTTGGGCATGGCTAAAAGTCTTGTCATTCTGAGAAAAAAAAGATTCTGTGGAGGTATGTACCATGGAATATGGGTTCTACCTCGTAAGAAGTATACAAGGGAAAAAAGAAGATTGTGTCATTTCTTTCGATCAAAAATTTTCAATTCATATTACTTTTTTCTCAGCACTCGCTCTTCTTCATCTTGCTGATAACTCAGAATCAGAGTCATTTTTTACCAGAAGAGGTCTGACAAAACTAGTAATGATTATTTTTGTGAGGCCAGCCCATGGACTTCTGAGAAAGGAGGAGGGATGACTCAGAAACAAGCTTGAGTTCTCTTGCATTTCTAATATCTATCTCACTTCTTGTTTGCATGAAGATTCAAATTAGCAAGTATTAAGACTGATGACGATGATGATCCATTCGTTCATACGTGAGCACCCCAAGTCTTGTCATCAGGAGAAGAGTGGACCTGGCCAGAGATAGCAGGCACACACGCAGTTTCTCATATTTTTTCAATTTCCAAAGGAAAAATGTAAACAATTCATAGAAGTTACCAGACATGAGAATCATGAAGTTTTTTTCCCCTGCACCAGTACCAGTACCTGTAAACTAACATGGGAGACGTCATACAATGAAAAAACATGTTTCAAAAAAGCTCAGCAGCGTCAGCATCACCACGATCAGCAGCATGTGTGTTGTTTTGTTCACTACCAGCAGGCTCAGTTCTAGTTTCACAGATCCTGCTTTTTTTCTAGTGATGTGGTTGATGTCGATGACGTAATGGTGATGCCAGAAAAAGAGGATTTTTTTTATTCATTCTGGGTAATGCCAAAGACTATCACTGTATTGAGCTTTGGTATGACTTTTTTGCTTACGTGGATTTGTTTTTGTTATATTTGTTTTGTTAAAAAATGGAATGAATGGGAGAGTAAAACACTGTACGCACTACTCCCTCCATTTGCATTCCTCCTCCTCATCGCTCACTCACCCGTTCACTGTTACTCACAATCATAGCGTATGTGATTCATTCATCCTGTGGAATTGGAGTTGGCAATCTGCTCTGCCCACTCGTTCTTATTATCTAACTAACTAATATGACTGCTTTTGAATGTCACATTCCATAGGCCGAAATGAAAGAGGAAGGGAGATTGCTCAATTTAACTGAATTTTTACGCTGCAGTTGAGTTTCTCTGAAATTGAATGATTCCTGGTAGAGAAAAGAGAGAGAGAAATGAGTAAATGATTACAGGGATCGTACGGCGTGGGTGGGTGGATTGGACTCTTGTTTCTTCCTAGTAATGTTTGGAATTGGCTTTTTTCTTTGAAGATCTCCTTATGTAAACACTAAGTTCTAGAAATCAAGCCTAGATTTTTTGTAGCGCCTCAGTCACATGCATTTATGGACGTATGGTAGTTAGTCAGAGTTGGCTCTCTCTTAGATAGAATACAATTGTTACAGAAGAAGAAGTGATCATAAAAGTATCTATCTAGTGCCTTGTGTATTCCTCATAGATGTTGCAATGTAATCGCTGTGTGTGTGGTGGGTTTTTTTCGCTCTCTGTTTGACAAATCAGGCCCACGCATGTGTGACCTCATTCCTTGTAAGTTACGTTATCATCAAATATCCACAAACAGAGAGTTAGTCACCGCTGCTCTGGTTTTTACTTGAACATTCCATGGTTCTGGTCTCATCTGAAAAAAAGAACTGTTTGTGAGTAACAAACACAGTAACTGTACAATTTCTCTGGGAGTTAATCACGAGAATGAATGATAGGCGACAACAACAACGCAGCTCTGATACTCACTCAGGGATCCAGATATTATTCTTTTGACGTGGGAAACTTATTGCTCCTCTTTGGCTTATCAGCTTAACCTACGAGACGAAAATATGATACCGTTTTAAATGGGTTTCCATCCCTCTTATCTTCACCTCCAACTTATGACGATGGTGATGGTTATGCGTGGTATTTAAGGCACATGCGTTTAGGGAGTATAGATCCTGATCCTAAGTGTCATACATTTTTTATGTGTCATTCATCAAGATTGGCTTGGAATTTTACTGGGAAGATTATGGGCAAACCCAAACATACATACATGCATAGATTTACTCTGTATCACATTTTTTACGATTGAAACTTAGAGCGTAACCTTGAGGTACGACGATGTGGATGGTGAATGTGAAGGGCTCGCAATATTATTATTATTTTTTATTTATAAATAAAGATGAAAGAAATTGTTAGCCTACCTACCTACGCATTCTAAAATATTCACGTTGGTTGGTTGGGATGGATGGATTAGCTGGCTGGCTGGTTGGTTGTTGGTGGAACACAGTGTGCACACCTTCTGCCTTGCTATATATAATGATTGTGTACCTATTTTAGAAGGAAACCTTGATAAAGTCATCACATCATCATCATGATCATCACCAAGCCGAAGCGAAGTCAAGCCAAGCCAAGCCACCATCGTAATCATAATCATCATCCTTCTTGGATGCATGGGTTTCCCTAGTAAATGAACAGAACAACGTAGTTAGTTAAAATACCACTACTTTCTGGCTGGTGTCTACGTGTTCACGGGCGTAGGTATTGAGGTTGCCTTGTACACTATCACGTTGTAAAGGCTGAGGAGGATAATCATCGTGATCGCCAGATTCTGTGTGGAATTTTTTTTCTGCAGAACTGTTCTAGTCGATTCTTCAACCATCCCTCCCCCATACTCCATGCTTGCGGGATGGCATACTTTTCCACTTCCAATTCTCCATTCATTCGCCAATGAAACGAATAAAGTAAAGTTTCATCCATCACTCATTCACTCACTCAGTCAAGCCAAAGTCAGACAGATCAGAGAGTGAGAAGGGATGAAAAAATATATGGATGAAATTTATGCTATGTATCTTGTGATGATGATGATGACAAAACCCTTCATTCGATCGCGAGAGTCACTCAGAGAGAAAAAAGATATTCCTCCAAATTTCGCAGCTTTGATAGATCGGCGAATGGAGTGATGAAATACCTATCTATATCCACGACGATTACTGCGTTTGACGATGACGTCGCATTTCGATAAATCAAGGATGTCTGATCATTATGATGTAAAATATGATAATGTGCGCGCAGACATAGCCTTTTAAAGGTAGGCTGTAGGTAGTGCTTGGAGGTTTGAAAAGGATGAAAAAATGGTCCGTAATAAAACATTGTGGCCTCCACAGACAGCGAGACCAGACCAAACCAGACTAGACAGGAGGAAGTTGGTAATTAGCATGGAGGTTTTTTTTGTATGCACCCTTTCTCATTCCAACTCAGGGAATCAGTTTTGCATAATTTTGGATAAGCTTTAAAAGATTGATAGGGACAGTTTTTGGTGAATGCAAAATCCGAACTTTTTAAGGTTGGTTCGATGCTTTATCAAACTGATTTCACTGAATCAGGAATTATCCGTTATAGAGGAAGTGGAAACAATTTCATAAAGATTTATTAACGCGGAGGTGGAACTCATTATTCATATGAAGTTTTAGGAGGAAGTGATCTGCATGTCAATATATATCTTTGATTGAATGAATGAAATGATCAATATTTTATGGATTTTTTTATATTTTCAGTAATGCCGTCCCGTGAGCCATTCGAAAGAGCCTACAAAGTCGGCCCAGTTCTTGGGCAAGGTGGATTTGGTACCGTATATTCCGGCGTCAGACTGAGAGATGGTATTCCGGTAAGTACTTTTCTCCTTCCAAAGTTTGAAATAAAAAAATGTAATTGCATCCGAGTGTATATGTATATATTTTACCCAAAAAACAAGCATTCATTCCTTTCTGTCGGAGCGAGAGACAATAAGACCGTGGCCAGTGGCAAGTGTCGTTTAGACTTTTTTTGCAAAAGAAACGTTATATCCAACAAACTGAGAGCTTTTTTTCTTTTGTTTATGTCTGTCTGGCTATGGTTGAGTAAACAATCTTTTGCGGTGGGATTGTGGGATGATGAGAGAGAGAGAGACATTCGCAGAAAGCGTCTTTTTCCCTTCGTCTGAAATGAACTAGTCTTGATACTTTTTTAAAAGCCTTATACGGCATGGTGTGGCCCCAAAGTATGGTCTGGTGCAGTGCGCATTGTTGCAGACGATGAAATAATATTAAGGATAATCTGAAGCCTTTTAAGACTAGACAATTATTACATATGAAAAACATTTCTTACTCACTCGCTTGCAATTTTTCTTCGTATCACGGTCGTCAGTAAGAAAATGTTGGAGTGAGAGTCCTTACCATATCTTGGGGCGATTGTGTGGGCAGGTTCTTGTTCCCAATTCGATTTTTTTTCTCTCGATATACCTGGTCGCGTCTCATCTAGTGCTAATAATATTTGCAAACAGAGAGCAAGCAAAATCTCGTCTCGAAGTAACAGTAAAAAGAATGATGATGATGAGAGTAACGAAAATACACGCTTCACCATTGCCAGACGGCCATTATCAACGGAATCAATTGCACTCGAGCTATTGGAAAGGAATGGATTGGATGCATTTTTTTGTGATCAACCTTGCCTCAAAAAGTTTTTTCTGAACAGAGTACTTCATAAATACGTCTTCTCTTTTCAGGTGGCCATCAAGCACGTAGCGAAAGCCAAAGTCACAGAGTGGAGAACGGTAAGATATAATATTTTGATAATCTCCCAACTATTAATATCTCTTCCTTATTTTCTATTCGCACACACTTATCACTATCACTTTACTTTTTCTTGTGTTGCGAAGCGAAGTTGTGCTCCATTTAAGAGCTCACATGCATGCATCGTGTACTCTATGCGTAGTTGAGTTACATGGGGAACTCGATTGTGCAACAATTTCCGTCTGGGATTCCCGCTATTATTATAATTATCATTTTTAGTCATTGTGTTGTTATCATGTTTTGACTACGTGTAGCAGCACTACTACCTAAAGCTTCTCTATACTACCTTGCCTTACCTGTGGGTGATGAGGATGGTGGTGATGTCATAAGAAAAAATCCTGCAAAGTACCTCAACTCTCTAAATAAGAAAGGTGGAGGTGTCTACTGCACTGGGAACGCTTTTGAAGTAGCAGCGCAGCAACAACAGTAAAACTTCACCAAAGTCGAGCCAAGCCTCAATTCTTGATATTTTTTTATGAAAGTGTGCACTCGCATTCTGATTTCTTCGTTAGATGAAAAAAAGAATTCGCTGTGAGAGGGAACGAATGACTGTAGTTTTTTTTCGCGTGTACTGCGTAGTAACCTTTTATGATGTAACGGTTCTTTCCTACACACATGTCCCCATCCTCATCATCATCATGATCATTCATATAGACACTCACACGAAGTGCATTCATTGTCAGCTCGGTTGACATGAATGGGATTTTTGGCTTTAATTCGCTCACTCACTCGCTCTTTACCAAGAAGAGTAAATAAAAGTCTGTGGTCTACATCAAGCGTATACCACGTAGAATCGTCATTAACATTTTATCTTTCGAAGCTTGTTTTCCCGCTGCTCCCCCATTGATGATGATGATGATTCGTGATCATGCTCCTTGCTCCTTGTGTCTTTACATAGTAACAGGTCGAAGTCAAAATAGAAATTTGTCAGAGGAGCGCAGCGTCGTCATGTTTTGATGATCTGTCATACTCATAATCATAATAGCGTTTCTCATTATCCATCCATCCGCAGCACAAGGGACATTATTATTTTGTGCTTACGTATCATTCATTATTTATTAGTTCTCCTCAGATTTTCATCCCCGACTTCCTTGGAAATTTAGTCCAACATATAGGAGTAGCATTGATTGGGATTGGGAGCAGGAGACTGGGATTACAATTATGAAGTATATGTTTGAAGTCATTAGTGTTTCAACTTTTCCACCGTTTTGCCCTGCCTTGGCTTGGCTTGGTCGTCCAATTAAATGAAGTCAAAGAAATCAACTGTGTCTCCTTCCCCTCTGGAAGGAGCTTATTGAAAATGTGGTTGAAAGCATGGAAAATGTTTGATTTCGATCTATAAAGTTCGATTCATGCATATTTTACGCTCCCTGGTTTGTTGATGAGGGAACGCGAAGCCAAGCCTGGTGTACCTAAGCGTGCCCGTTTGTTTTTTCTAATTTAAAACGCTGCTCCCATGCATGCGACATACTTATGTAGTTCAAGGCACTACCTATTTTCCCTCGAAATTCGCATGACGACAGGGAGAAACAAAGTTTTTTTTTTGTCGTATCACATGCATAGGTATGTACATCATCATAATATTTTATAGGGTTCGTCTATAGACGTAAAGTTTGTTGTTGCTTTTTTTCGCGTTTGGTTGGCGACTCAGTGAGTGAGTGAGTGAACTTTCCACTAGTACACCTACTACTACGTCGAGAACTGCACTATAATCGAGTAAGCGGGCGGACGGACGAAGGAACGAGCAAACAACGATGTAGTTTTTTCCCCAAAAAAAGTTTTGACTTTGTTCCCGTGCTCTCGGCGCGAGGAGATGTCATTGCCAACCAGCGATCCAAACAAACACACTATAGCGTATAGTAAACATTTGATGACGATAAAAGAGTGAAACGGGCATAAATAATGGAGAACGCAAAAGTAGGCTTTTAGAATGGGGAGGGCGAGCGTTTTTTCCCATGTGAGGGAATGCTCTCTGCCAGAGGAAAAATCCACGCAGCGCAAAGCTGGCAAAAACCGCTTTTGCATCGCGTTGCAATCGTTCTGTTTTGATGTGACGTCTTTCGGCTACCTAAAAAATTCAATGCTTTGCTACTTTATTCGACCTTCGTGTCGTCGTCGTTGTGCCTCCCATTCTACTGTCCATGGATGGACGGACACACTGACAAAAACTCTTTTATAATATCAATATTGTACCTATGGGTGAGCGGACCAATAGTCATTAATTTGGAATGTACGAGGCAGTTCCTTACCAAACAGAGGGAAGGATTGAATGTTGATCGTGAGCCTTGCCGAATCATCGGCAGTTCAATTAAGCTCTAATACGTACCTGTCCCGCTGAAGAAGACCTAAAAGCAATATTCTGCGAGGATAAAAATAAAATAGGTGCACGATATAAGCTTAGCAATAGATATTAAGCTGGCTGAGTCATTATTTCGTCTATTTTTTTCTCAGCTGAATAGACTCACTTATGCAAGTGGGAAAAAATATTGAATTCGCGCGAAGAGAGCTTACATATGCATATTCTTAAAGTGAAGAACCTCATCATCGTCATGTGATATTAGTAGTGTCGACTAAGGTGAGGATGACCCTATGACTAAGACATGTTGTGCGTGCTTTTTCCCAAAGTATAGTCATAGTCATTCAAGAAAAGAATTACATGACATCCGCTCTCCATCCAAAGCGCTTTGGCTTGGCTCCGCAGTAATACGAATGAATCAGTGTGGCTCCTACACGATGAGTCATTCCCAGAGTTGAGGCAATGTTTCAAAACCAAAATATTCGGAATGATCACAATGATGACTTGCATCTCTTCCTCTTTGTGTCTGTCTCGCGGCTTAAAAAATATTAAGTTGGCACATTCGCCCATGTCATTTGTCAGTGCAGGGGATATCAGAACAGATTTGTTCATGTGCATGTAAATACTAGGAGTAAATAGAGATATAACGACACATGCTGTGTTTGCTTTTGCAATGCTCTTTGGTTGGTAGGTATACCCCGGGAGTATGTCGAGTTCCGTACTGCCCTTTTCATTACGTATTTTAATGGGGCTTGTAACTCACTTTCCTGTGATCACGCATCCTCGGTATTCCATTAAAAAAAGTAAAAGCTCTAGAACAACAAAGAACCTTTTTTGTTGCTACCTTCCTCTCCGTCTTATTTTTGCAGCAAATGTTGATCGCAGAGAGAAGGCGTCTGAGAAGGATGATATTGTAATTAAAGGAGCACATGATCATGTTCATTCGCGCATTTCCATTTTCTTGGCTGACAAGCAAAGAAATTCCTGGGTGCATATCGCACTCAACAATCTCTTTTTCTATTTCGGACGCAGTATCTAAACTCTAACTTTACCATCCATGGTAAAAGGAAAAGTGTGTGTTTATTGGGCTTGCTTCTTTTTCTTTGCTGAGGTAATTAATGAAGGAGCTTGTAATTAATTCCGAGTGCTTGCATTTTACAGATTAACAACCACCGGGTGCCGCTGGAGATTTACTTGATGTGTAAAGTGGCTCACATCGACGGATGTATTAAGATCCCTGTGGGCATTATGCCTCCTCATTTGCTATGTAATCAGACCTCATTAACAATGCACTGGGAAGGGAAGGTTCTTTCACACTTCAGTGTGACTCCTAATAAGCACCTCATCATTAAGAATAGACCTAATGAAATTTTTATTTATAGAATGTATGAAAATTAATTCGTAAACTCGTGCTAAAAGAAACCATAACTCAGTCAGTGAGGCAGTCGTCGCAATTGCAGACGGGGGAAGATTATCCATTTTATTTTTGTAAAATGCCATTTCAGCAAATGCAAAAGTGCGATCCATTTGGCACGATGCTTGTGTCTACTTGTTAAGTAGTAAGTAGGAGTAGTGGGCGGGCGGGCGTCTCTGGCCCAACTTGTAATGCATTAGGGGAAGAACAAATTAGCCGTATCCAAAAACTCTTCTTTCTCAAGCAACGAAATCAATGTTTCATTGATGAAGTCCGATTTACATACGAATGCTACAATCAACAGAGATTTCCCATGTCCTTGGGAATTTACCAGGGGGATCATTGTTTCATTATCGTTTTGGGGAAAAAACACGCTCGCAATCTCGCGCTTGAGGAAGAAGAGTAGGGAAAATAATGGAGGAGAGGCGTAGAAAGATAAAATATCCAAAACCTAAATTCACTTCCTCGCAATAAACTCAAATCGACGAATTATTTTTTCCGTGTTCGTAATTACTATATGGCTATATGACGACCATTATATATTTTCGTGATGGTCTTTTCCCTCAGAAAAAAAACAATAATTTGAGCTCATGATAATTAACCATTGCCATGTAAATGGATAAAGAGGAGGAGGAGGATCGGAACATCATTTCTCACTAGATAAAAGAGTAACCCTGAAAAGAATCGAGGGATATTTTTAAAAACTTTGTCCTCATTCCGCAGGGTAGACAGGACAGCCCATTTTCCGCATCTAAAAATAAATAGTGTTACCTAATTATTTGTATGACGTAATGATTGATGAAACTGATACATTAAGTAAGAAACTAAACTATATGTTATATTCTTTATTTTCACTCTTGCAGGACGAGAACATCCTCGTTGACTCAAAATCCCATAGTCTGAAACTGATAGACTTTGGCTCTGGAGCCATTTTGCGAGAGACTTTGTACACCGATTTTGACGGTAAGTGTTGCGAAACTCTTTTTTTTGCGTGATCAATCAATCACTCACTCAATACTTTCGTGTTGAAACTGGTGCATATGGATTTCTAAAGGGTGAATTTCTCAAAGTTGGTAGTGAACTCTTAAGCCTATTAGCGTTATCACAAAATCGTGTACAAAAAAATTTTGGATGACGGAGACAATGCCTAGCATTGTGAATCATCGTCATACTTTTCTCATTCGCAAGCCAACATACAGCTTCTCGAAAACTGTGTCATTTGGCACCGCTCATATGAGGGGAAAAGTTCTGGATTCTTTGAAAACTCTTAAAATTAGTGATGGCTCAGATTCTGTCGCGATAAAAGTTTTTATGAAAGAAGTACAAGAGCAATCAGCAAATAAAAATCTGGGTAGTAGGTTTGCTAGTTGGATGATGCTATAGTGAAAAAACAAAGAGTGACGCAAACACTTCGTTCCGAACGCTGTACACAAAGACAATCATTCATCGCTAGAGGAATGAATATACGCGCTTAATAAAATCATGCTTGAGGAAATCTATTTTTTCCTGTTTCCGCTCCTTCTCCTCTTTTCCTTCATTTTGGAGCCTGTCGCTCAAAAAATCTGGCTTGTGTTCCCTAATTAACCGAGTCGCATTGTGAGAGATAGTCAAGATTTTCTTGTTGAGAGAGACCAAGTCAGGCCAAGGAGAAGAAGAAAAAAGATTCTCTTTTTTTGGGAAGTGATCAATTCCTATTGATTTCCTGTTCCCACCGATTGTTTTCTCAGTAGCATCGTCATTGATTCGCTTTTGGGACTTGTGGTAGGTCATTGAAAAAAAGATAGTGCTTACTGGTGGGGCAATGCTTCCATATGATGATGATTATTATTGCTTCCTCTCTGCCCTTTATCTCGGCCAGAGCCAGAGTTTTTTTGTGAAAGTAAGGAGTACTAGTATCGAATCAATGCTCAGCTCAGCTCAGTGATGGGAAAAGATTATTGGAGTACAACGGGGAATGAATGAATGGAATCAGTGAAACGAAATGCTCCTATTCTTTATGCCTCCTTTGATTTCCCATGAGCAGGTTGCCTGCTTTGCTCAACTCAACTCACAACCTCTTTCGAGGAAGTTGAGTAGAGTTCATGAATAAAGACGCAAAAAACCAGTTGAAGATTTTGAAGAAGAAGCCCCTTCCCTCATGAAAGGAACGGATGAGCGGATTAGGTATCTCCAAAAACTCACTTACTCAGTCCAGCTGAATGTTTCATTGTGTAAGCAAAGACTGAAAACTGAGCCTGGTCATTGACGAAGAAACAAACATTTATTCATTCATTCACTCCACCTATTGTTGAGAAAACTCCTTTTCAAACAATTAAGCAAACATCCTTCTCGCGAAGGAGGAGAAGCGTTAATGGAAAAGGGTGGATATCATTTTTCTGTGCAAGGGATCCCCGATAAAAGTGTACTTTTTAAAGCGATGTTACAGGAACAATTTTTTTCGTGCTACGGCTAGGAAAGGGAGTGCACTGCAGCAGGAAGTTGCATGCAAGTAGGAAGGACTTGTTCTCACATCATAACTGTCGTTGCGAATGCCTCCCTAGAACGCAGTTAATGAGAATTCTCTTTACATACTCAAAGCAAAGCACTACTTATTTATTTATGCTTGTACGAAATTCCTGAAAAGTGGATAAGATATCACTAATTCTACTTCCTCTGAGCGAGTGAGCGTACGTCTTAGAAAATGAGCTAGTGGATTTGATGCTGAGCTGATAATAATAATACAAAGATTAAAATTCTGATTGGAAGAGAGAGATTGCGGAGGTAGAGGTAGTCGTCGTTCAGTCATCTTTGAATATGAATGAAGTGGTTTGGTAAGCTGAATTGAGGAGGAAAAAAGTGAATGCTTTTGAAAACGAAGTGGATCGACATCGAGTGAGCTGAAGTAGACGAATGAGCGAATCCACATCCACCTCCTTAAGTACCTTCACCTGCTCAAAAAATGCACTTCTCAAAACTAAGTATGTATGTAACAGTAAATATTTTTTTGCGAAAATAAATCTCAACCACTACTACTTCTACCTGGCACACTGAGAAGCACTAGTAAGCTCCTCTAAGCACACTAAAGTTGTGGGAGACGCTCCTCAGCATCGGAATATAGGATCACTGTGCCCACAGTGCGTATTAGGTAGCAACAAGTTCTGACGAAAAAAAAAGAATTCTTTAAATTACAAAAGGAAACATCACAGCCTTAGAAAAAAAATGTAGTTAAATACGCTGTGATTTTTTCTCCTTATCTTGTACCAGAACCATTAGAGATTTTTGCAGGTACTTTTTTTACCTACCAAATCCACCTCATAATAATGTTCTCTTAGATGAGATTACCGTGTTTCGAAAAAAATGTGTAAAGGGGGATAAGTTTCTCTTCCACTTTTTTCTTCTCTAATCGCATCCATCTCCAATCTCCACCATTTTTCTGTATCTTTCACATCGTCTCTGTATTTCTTTCATTGATTGCTGGTGCGATTATGAATCCTTTGAAAAGGGGATTTTGCACGAATGAATGTATGAATGTAAGTGCTTACTTATTTATGCGGTGCGATTCAATGTATTAAAAATATGCGCCTTTATTCCCATTTCATTAAGTGAGATGATGGTGATGGTGCCTGTGGTGATGATGATGATAGTTAGTATCGTGAAACAACTCGAAGGATAAAAAAATGTTTGAAGAAGTAGAAGTAGGGTTAACAGAGGTCATAGTACTCGCTCAGGTTTTATTGTGGAAAAACATTGATACCCATTTACTACTCCGTACTCTACTCTACTCCACTCTATTGTGTCTTGTCTTGACTTGGCTTTTGTTCTCCCTGATCATGATGAAAGAAGAAGAAAAAAAATATATATCTATGCCTCAACTTCATGAGCTCGAGTATGAGCATGCATACTTACGTGTACATAGTGAGATTTTTTGAGTGAAAAAAAAACTTGTTTATTTTTTCAACAACCTTCGCTATATCCACCCCTTTTTCTAGTGATGCATCAAAAATAACGCAGTATCCTCACTGCAATTTTCATACATATGTAAATGCTTTTCTCGAAATGAAAAAAGGACCTTTTAAAGAAGCTACCTGATTTTTCCTCTATTATTTAATACATTCCTTCATAAAAAAAATAATGAGTTAGGTAGGATTCCAAAAAATACTGTGTATTTTTAGGGCTAACGGATCTCAAGTTTTGAAAGTAAATAAATATTGTGAACTTTGAGGTGCCATTAGGGCGATTTCGCAATAGTCTGTAGTGTTATGGCATTGCCTTAAGTAGTAGAAAATTTATTTGTTTACATTTTTCCACGCAAGTAAACAAACAAATTGAAGTGGAGGGGATAAACTTCTCGCTCGAGTGCAAAGTTTAGACTTCTTTCACAATTCAGATTTCTGGAAAGTGGTAAAATTACTCCCAGTCAGAGAGATGGATAGTAGGAACTGAACTGATGAAGTCGTCGTACTATGGATGGATAGGCACGAGCATTCACTTAGACAACGTTTAACCTTGTAACGTAGCGCAGGAATTTTGCTCAACTTATAGGGAAAAACTATGTATTTTATGATGCATAATACACAGTGTGATGTGATGAAATTCCATAATAATGATATTATTATTTTTCTCTGTTTTGCACTTGAGAAACCCCCTATACCTAGCTACGATCATACAATGACCTTCTGCAAAAAAAACTCATGAGCTTTTATGTTTGGAGCTGGAATATTTCCGTGTTTTGCTTTTGAAGGACAACTGACGTAATTACGATATACAATATAGCACTAGCACAGCGCAGTATGCCTGTGCCTACTGCCTGGTTATTATTAATTTTTTACAGGAGGAGGAGGGCGCCAGACGGACAAGTAGAACGAACATTGCGATACGCTTTTCGTTTTCGCATGTCATGTTTTTCTACTGTTCATGAAAAGTCAAAGTTGGCTTCGAGAGTGGAATGAGAGTGTGCATGTCTGGAAAGTTTACAGTCGCCTTATTGTTTGCATTCCTGAATGAATGAGTGAGTGAGTACTCCTCGCCCACATGGGAAATCTCTTCCTACAAACCATAAACACATACATACGTTTGAAAACGTTTCAAATCTCCATTTCGGAAAATTGCATGATGTTCATCATGCTTTCGAAATTTTATGGAAATATAATTGCCACCATTTTCAAGGCAACGCGAGTCCATGTGTCAATCATGAAAGGGGGAAAATTATTCATCAATAATATAAAACGCCACTTTTTTCCCTATGGAAATTTTTGTAATTTTAATCATCTTTGTAATTTCATTTTATTGTCCTTTTCCGTGTGGAATGCATTTAGTCCCTAATATTTTTCAGCAATCGCGGAGACATTTCAAAAAAATATGAGAAACGCGCTGCGCGCTACTTACCTCGCTTTGCATCACTCTTTCAAAACTCTGAAATTTTGTACGCCGCTACGAATAAAAAAAAGGTGGCGATGAAGACAGGAGAGTGTGCAACGCAAAGTGCAATATAATTCCATTCTTATTTCTGGCTGGCTCGGTAGTCATATCGTAATGATCCATCCATTCCTCCGCGATTACATTAAAAGTGGAACCCAAGACGTTGCTAAAGTAGCAACATCGTAGCGTCATCATTATCGCGTATAATCAGTGCTGGTTTTGTATTATTTTTTGTTGTAGTTGTATTGCCACTTTTTCAGCCAAAAAGCACTGCTGCTTATCTATTGGTAGCCCCTGCTGTGTGTGTATAGACGCCACAGCAGTAGCGTTCTTCGACGTTTGCTCATTTTTTTTGTTCGCATTCGCCTGGCTTTTGTGTGCATACCTGCATGCATGTCTCTCAGAATGAATATTGAGGTCAAACTAAAACGCAAAAAGCGCATAGCCATGTATTAAAAAACGGCTACTACTACTACTGCTCACTCGCGAATATTCACATGATTTAGCGGTACTTCTCGAAGAAACGTTTTGGTTTGGTTAGTTAGTGTTTTCTTAGGTCCTCAATCAAATAACATGATCATTCTGATTACCCAAGAACGTGGACAGGTATCATGAGGGGATACAATGTAATGCATTTTATGAAGAAAAAAGTTACTCATTTTTTACGAAATGAATGATAAAAAGAATGTTATGAAAGTTAGGAATGCATACAGCAGATTAGGACTCTTTTTTATTGTATGGGCAGACCAAGAGATTGCAATGATGATGGTTGGTGATGGTGCACCGATAGATCGGGATCGCTGATAGAAATCGAGCCTTAATCCAACCAAACATTAGTTTTCGAAAAAAAACTAAGCAGTAGTTAATGTAGCTGTTCTTCACCTGAAAACACCAAACGTGTGTGTGTGTGTGTATTTTTTTCAAAGATAAATGAATGAATGGAATGAATGAAGCAGTACTAGTTCACATGGCTCGAATATTTTTTGCGGTTTGGCTTAGTTAGTTAGTTAGTTTTAGTTAGTAGTCTCGTCTAAAGTTTCGAATGATTTTTCCCCTTCGATGCAATCGAATTCAAGGATGAGCGAGCCTCAGGAATGTTTATAATGATAATTGGCAAAACCAAAAATATTTCATTCACATTTTTTTTCGCAAAATGAATCGAAACACGTTCCTTGGTGAAACAGTTCTATTGAAAAGTTTTGTATGGCATCGCATCGTATGGGGCATGAGTGGAAAAAGAACACTGGTTTTTGCAACGTTGCCTTGCAAAGCTGGGGATTTTTTTATCCTTGTACTTATTCGAAGGAAATCTTGCATTGGTTTTCTAATAGATGAGGATCAAGCGAACTTGAAAACGTGCTAAATAAAGTCTATTATAGTCTTTCCCTTCTATTTACTACTTTCCCTAGACGTAGGGGAAATTGGTTTGTGTTTTTGGGTGGAAACAACACAAACACATTTGAAAGGTTGCCTTTGTCTTGTCCTTCGCAATGAGCTAGAATCTGATTGAGATGTGTATGTATTTTTGACATTAGTGAAGAGTCATGGCATGTTCTGCTGAAGCAATTTTCGATTTTGATCCTCATTAGTGGACTCCGACGTCACAGGAATGAGGAGTATTGTACGGTCTATACAGGTTGCTTCATTTAATCTTGTTTATGTCGCTCTTCATGCAAAACATAGTAGTTTCGATGGAGAGGTCTTGTTTTTTCCTTCACACTACCACTACCTAAGCGAATTTTCCTCATGATAAAGTGCGAAAGAATGTAAACAAACAAACCGTGTTTTGGTGCGGACATGAAGGGTTTAGCCTAGATCAGAGCAGAAAATATTTTTTACAACGATGGTGGTGATGGTAGTGGAAAAAACATCACCATCATCATCAATTAGTTAAAAAGGTTGAATGGTTTCCTCCACATTATTTTTAGGAGTCACAGACAGACGGAATATGCTCATCGTGATAGATTGGTGTTATGATGATGGTGATGATGATGATCATGACTTTGGTGATGATATGGCATCATGGTGCAATAGAAAAACATACCAACCAACGCTTGGAGTGAGAAAACTCGCTTCAATAGCTCTCGTGGTGGTGGTTGGCTACTTCTACATACATACTTTGTGTGGCCCATGTGTCCGGTGCGTGTCTATAATCATAGTAGGAGCGAATTAGAATGCTGATGATGATGGTGGTGGTCGGTGGTAGTTAGAAGCGTCATTACAGTTCACCAACACCATTCAATGTTGTTGCTGATGATGAGGATGATTATGACGATCGCGATGTGGCTACGAGTTTCTGGAAATACCTTGTTTTTTACTCGCTGCTCGCTAGCGCGTAGTAGTTTTTTGATTTGAGTGTTGCAAGAGAAAAAAACGATTTCCTTATGGGTTTAGACTCATGGTAAATCTTCACATGTCGAAATCATCGTTTTTCCCAATTCTGACTATTGCATGTGTATTTGTGTGTGTGTGTGTGTGAGCGAGCGGAGTCTACAATCACACACTCCAATTCCAATTGGGGAAACAGAGCTTAGAATTTCCAGCGGTGGTGGTATATGAGTACTAGTTAGGTAGTAGGTTTCGTAGTTGTCGTCGCTCGTTTAGATGTTTGCGAAACTAGCTTTTATCAGTTAACCTTCGCTTCATATCAATAATAATAATATTGGAGTATAAGGAGGAGAAGAAGCGCTCGTGGCGTGTCTATCATCCCAAACATTTCCCATGTGCCTGGGCCACGTACGAACATATCTGATTTAGCTCGTGAAGCGAATAAACGAGCATTTTCATTCCGTTTCGTTCATGGTGGATTTTATATTTGAGTGCGCGTGACTTCCTTACTCGAATCAAATCAAAACTTTCACGTGGTTCATGTTCCACCAAAAAAATAAAAATATTCCGTCTGCCAGTGAATGCTTAACGCTTTCGTAACTCGGAATGAATTAGCTCCTCTCTAATTTTTATTTGCATGACTATGACTACGGCTGTCGTGAATTTTTTTTCCAGAAGCATGACACAGAAGTTGATGGCAAAAAAAGTTTTCATCAGCCACCAGCCATTACTTTTGCACTCATCACTCTTTACCTCTGCTGTATGGTTTGAATTGATGTGCCAAGGTAAAAACTGCACGCTTTTCGTTGGCCTACATGTCACCCATTTGGAAGCCTTAGAAATTTTTACTGATACTCCCACCATTCTGACTTTTACTGGATGAGAGCGTGTGAGAAACAGCCCTGACAGGATTTGAAGGAAAAGTAGTAGTAGGTTTCTATTTGGTCTTAATCATTTTTTTTGACGATGTCAATTGACCCGTTTTCGCAGACGACTTCAAACACTCTTAGCTTTTCTCACACTTGAAGTCGTGCATATGTAAGTGGGGGTATGACGGATTTATATTTTTTTACAAAGATAATGTATGCACGATTGAGAAATCCTAGTAACCTGCATATTCATTGCAATGCGTGTCTCATTGAAATGAGAAAAAAATAAGTTATATAAGGATTGAATTGGCTTGGATTGATCTGATGATGGATGGATGGATTGAAATCGCCTTGCTCAAGTTTGTATTGTTGGACAATAGTGCAAGTGCAGTGGATGGATGGATAAGAGTGACGATAGTGACTATGACGTGGAGGAGGGATGATATTGTCGTGGCACAACGGATTCAGATTCACTTCTGTGTGCCAACAAAGCGTCAGCCTGACAACAGAAGGTTGTTTCATCGATGATCGAGCTTTTTTTCACCATCGTATCCTGACATCACCATATCAAAATCACGACAGAACATTGCACACCGTAAAGAGATTATGTGATGTGCATAATAATAATAAGGTAAAGCGAAACTACACATCACATCACATCATGTAATTTTCTTTTGATTATTGTCGGCCAAGCCAAAATAGATGAAGGGTGTAGTGAGGATTTTACTATTAAAAAAGGATTTTTTTTGTACAATGCCATGTTACATGCATTAATTTGATGCTTTGTGGTGGTGCTCTGTGACGCTGGCTAATTAGACAGAATTTGCCTCCTTCTGGCTTGACTTGCTCCTGCAAAAAGGAATGAATACACTTCGTAATGGCTGCATTGGATTGAATTTGAGTGTGAGGTAACAACTCCTGGCAAAAAAATTTATTCGATGCTTCGCTTGGATGCAATATAATGCATCCATGCTGGATTGGAACTATTCACATGGCTGCCGTATGATACGATTTTTTAAAGGGGGGAATTTAATCGTCTGAATTATTAATATCACTACGGGAAGGGATGCGTCTGTCTTGTTTGCACATTAAGTAGAGAAGAATAAGGTATGATTTTGCATGCGGTAAAATCTTGCTGAGGTCGTGTCTGCGCACAAGATTTCAATGGAAATGAGGATGAACCCAAGAAAAATATAATTAAATCCTTGGAGAGAAAGAGATTAGCTAAGACTTGACTATAGAAGTGTATCTACTTCTCAGAAAAAATTTCCCCTTTTTTAATGGATGCAATATTTTTTTGTGGACAGTGATCATGATTATTAGCGCGCATTGCAACATCAAAAAGGATTCATATTTTTTTGCGCAGGGTATCTATCAATTGATGATGATGATGAGCGGGCACTACAGATTCAGGGAGTGCGAAATAAATGCGTAGTAGAAGTTTGGGGAATAGTAGGAGCAATACTTATCATTTCTAGGAGGGTGTGTCACCTAAAAATCTAGGGTGATGGAGATCGAGAATACCATACCAGTCCCTATGTCGCATTTACATATGTCATCTGTTCTTGACAATGTGAGGTATCCTTTATATCCACCTCATTTTTAATATTTCTGTCACGGTCAAGCCCACCGCCAGAGTGTGGTCGTGATGGCACGGGGATCAAAGTTCAATTTGTTTTTTTGTATCTCTCTTTCATTACAGCGAGCGAGTGGCGCGGAAGAAAAAGAAGAGGGAATGTACATAGTAACTCGCCTTTTTTCAATTTCGTACATTTTTCATTATAAAATTTTCTGCGATAGAAAAAAAATTGCTCAAGAGGCAAATTTCTTTATCTGTGGCGCTTACTTAGTTATTGATACGGTTGAAATCTGATGAGCCAAGCAGTAATTAATCAATGGTGACCGACCGAAGCAATTAGACATCGATAACACGTTTTCCCATTCACATGGAGATTGAATCACCCCAACTGCCTAATACCCACATGTTTGGAGAATGCACTTTATTATTTTTTTTGTTGCGCAGCTTCAGAAGGATGCAACAGAGAAATTGCTGGAAGGACAATATTTATTATGTGGGGATTACGAGCTGAAAATAGAAATAGAGTGAAGGATTTTCGTTCATCTCATTTCAGCTGAAGGAGCATGTGCTCAGTGCCTGGGCATTCCAATGCCTTCTCATTGTTATCATTTTTTCATGAACTTATGATAAATGCGTTGTTTTGCTAAGACTCAATAAGTTTCACTGTTTATTGTCCATCCCAAGATTCTTCTGGCAAGTTGAGTGAGTATTTAGTTAGTCATAGAGTAAACAAACGAAATGGGGAATTTTGTCTTCATCTCGTGATCAAAAGTCAATGTTTAAAGTCCATCGGCAATTCAACGAACCACCTCAACATCTAAGGATCTCGATAGATCTGCTCTGCTTTGCTGTGTCCTTTGAACACATTCTATTCAAAAATAATAATAACAATTTATGTATCGCGTCTTATAGACATTAAGATAGATGGATACCTTCACCTTTTAATTCTGGCAATAAATCGAGGGGAACCTTAAACACTGTAACGGGGCATTAAATACTCATGTTCGCATTCCTCGTGACCATACCTTACAGGCTGATGTGCGAAAGCTTACATAAAAAATTGCTGATGTGATCTTGACGAAATCATCAGTAGAACTTACCTAAGTCACTTCAAGAGCGTTGTTAAAAAAATACAATATTGGGGATTTTGATATGTGTATCCATCCATCCATCGACGGATAACATTCCTCCTATAGGTATATTTAGGATCACTTACAATCACTCAAGTCAATAAAAATGTAGAGGCGATGGACAGCCGTAGTAGTGCAGTGGAATTGAATACGGTGCTACCTTCTATTTTTTTCTGATTGTCATCGCCATCATCATCATCCCCATATCATATCATTATCATCGGCATCGCATCATCGTAATAATAACTGCAATGTCATTACGTATTACCTTATCTCCATTCTCGAAATTATTCGCGAGTAAACTTATATATGTATATAGGGATATAGACATATCATAAATAAGTAGATGGATGATGATGTGAGGGACTTGGCTTTGGCTCTTATTTTTCCGATATGTCGTCGTGTCTTTATTATTTAGATTTCGCCTGACCTATTTCCCCACTTTTCCCTCTGAGCGCGGTTATTGCAACTTATAAGAAAAAAAATTGGCTTCGGCTCTGCTACGTACATAAATATGCACAAAGGATTGCATTCGCATGGTCTGCTCCTCTAAGTCCAATGCGATGATGCACTCGCTCTCTCACTTGCCATTATTTTTGTGGTGGTGGTATACCTACCAAAGGAATGTGATACCACGGGTGTAATTTTTTTTTATCTCGAAGAAAATGCAACAACGAATCCCTCCTCGTTGCATGAAGGTGTGTAAAAAAAGTATATTTTAAAAGTTTCAAACTTGCTCGCTCGCTCACAATAGAATCCGTTGCGGAGGAAAGGAGGATGGTATTACGTAGGTATTATATATCCAACCTGAATTTTTAAGAGAAAAAGATGAAATGAAGGTGTTGTCCTTTTCCTTCAAACTGGTGGTGATGGTGTGCGTTTTTTTGCGAAATCAGAAATCCTCGTCCTATTGTTCCAACGTGCTCGAATGAATACCTGGCTCTGGATGGAACCATGTATCTCCTAGTATGACTTTATGGTGCTGAGGATAAAAAAGATGTGATGGTGATGATTGGGTTGAGGTTGAGGTAGCTGGCATGGCATACCTCAATCACCCAATCCCAATCTGGTTGGTTGCGAAGATCTCAGATCTCTTTTCAGCTTTTTCTGGTTTGATGTGTGTTGGCATGTAATAAATTTTCATGATTTGACCATCAAAATGTCAGCTCGCATAAAATGAAAGATGATCGCTGTTGTCTGCTAGGCTAAAGGTTTATTCTTGCGATGAGGATTCCTTTTTTCAGCTGACTTGGAGCAATTTCATTCTGCTGGTGCTGAACTGCTAGTTTAGCAGTGATATTGATGCACGTGATGGGAAAATGGAATAATTGAAAGTCTCCCAGTGACAAAAGCGGTTGACAACAAGTTGAGTGAGCAGAGTTTGTCTCAGTTTCACCTCGATACAGAAAAAAACCTGGATAAAAAAAGTAGAATTTGTGTAACCTGTTCTGTTCCCAGGCACAAGCACTGTATAGTAGCTTGTGGATGTTGTCCTCGAAGAAAGAAAATTTGCGAATTGGATTAGGTATTCATTGGAAATAAAAGATATTTTATTGGTCGCCTTATGGACTAGACCAGCTCTGGGGTGATTACCACCACGGAATGCGGCAAATTCTGCCGAATCTGTTTCTTCTTCGATCGTTGGCTTCATGGATATACATATTTTTTTCAATTTATGTAATATCGGGGGAACATTAGGCACAATGACCCTGTTTGCCGACCATCTGCTGAGAATGTACATTTTTATCGGGGTGAAATCGTTGTACCCTCTCCTCATCCTGTGTGTTGCTGCTGTGTGGGTTTTTTTATGTTGAGGTAATGAAATTGAGAAAGGCGAAATCACTTTTTTTTAGCTTAATCAGATTTATCCATCTTTTACTTGAACTCGCGAAAAAAAAATCCTCCTGGTCTGTGCAGCCAGACGCTCTAATAATGTATTTACATTTGTATGGTATCGATATCTGAATGGTCATAGAAAAAAGAGATTCCTTCCCTTGTCGGTGTGGTGTGATGCAGTGCTCCTTACACTCTCTTGTAGTACTTACTTAATTTAGGCAGGGGTGTATATCTGGGCGAAAAACATGAAATGGTCATTTGATGCTAAAAAATTCTAGGCATTCATCAACCGGCAAGAAAAAAGTCTAAGTCTGCGAGGCGAGCAGTCGACAGACTCTCTCCAGGAAACTGAGTTTGCTCATTCACCCCAAGTTTCCATGCTTAATCACTCAAGCATCGCATCACATTCACTTTACTCGAGATTGGATTGGAAGTAGGAGGCATTAACCCCACCAAGCTCTCGGAGTGATACAATGCCATGGAGAAGAAAATCTTGTAGTAAGTATCTATTTATGTGCATCACATTGTCTTATTTCATGGATCACAATGGAATGAGCTGTTCCCCCTCCTCTATCTAACGAGGTATTTCGTCTGAACTCTGAACATGAAAACTCTTTTTAGGGATTATACTCCCAAAAAAACTGGTTGCCATTATTATGTCTGGCCAGCTCCGACTTGCTTTACATCACACATCATTTGGATACTCGTAATGATGATGATGACACTATGGCCACTCTCTCGAACCCCGTCCGGTCTCTCCCAAGTTTGTCTCGTCGCTCTTGTGGTTTTCCACAGTGCGAAAATAAATGATTGCCTCACTCATAATTCTTTTCCTTCGCCAAAAAAATTCGCCATATCATTTCAAGGAAGGGAGACATCCGAGACACTGAATGATTATATACTGTGGGATCATCATCGGTACTTACTTATTTACCAGAGAGTCTGACTGATTTGCTCGCTGTTTTATTTGCTCATTGAAAATTTGTACTTTTTCCAATAATGAAAATTGTGTTCACCTGCAAAAAAGTGCTCCGCCAGCAGAAAAAAAATCGACAAAAGGATATTCGCTGGCTGGGCTTTGCTTACCAGAAATTGAATTGAATTCTGTGCACGTAACTGACAAACGATGTTTGAAAAAAAGAGTTGTTCTCTCATTTTCTCCTCAAAAAAAGGTTCATGGACTGCGGCGGGGTGCTTACCTAAACACAATCATATAAGTACGTAGATACTAGATACATGCATCCATTCTCATATAATATATTTCGGATTTTGCGAAACTCACACAATCATCAGCTTCCAGAAAGAATTCTTCTGTATAACCGACCTTGACTTTATCCACGCAGTTAATTATGTGGTCAGAGTCGAACTTACACCACCACCATCATCATCATCATCATCGCCGTGGCTCGGGGGAAAAAACTCGAAAAAGTGTGATGCATGCACAAAAACTTACTTACGTACATACATACATATAAATTCAGCTCCCAGTGCAGACATACCTACCAACTTCATGTATTTCTTTATGCGGACCATTTTGTATGACTCTAATGTTTCCTCTCGTATAATACGGGAAGATTCATCATCATCGTAACCAACAGCCAGTCTATGATGGTTGTGGTATGCAAAAATATTGTGTTCGAGTCTGTGAGAGAGTTCGTTTCTTCCCTATCTCAGGAACATGAACCTTTTTTTTGACCGTTTCGCAGACAGGTTTTCGAGATTTTGCCGCTGATTGAGATTTGAAGTTAGTGAGGTACATACATAAATAGAGATACTACTTATTACTTGAGTCCTTTGGTTCTTATTCAATTCATCTGAGTGAGTGAGGTACACACAAATTTATATGGGCGCACACGTAACGCTCAAAGCTAACCTTACCTGAGATCGTGATAAATTCTTAATAGGAGCATACATGCGCTGTTATTTTATGCACAACGGCATTGTTTCGTTGGATTGGATAAGTGAGTACATGTGAGCATGCATAGTGCACAAGGAGCCTGAGCATTGGATGGCTCAGGTTCTTTTTTTTGCAGTATGAAAAAGTCATGCGTGAGTGAGAAGGATGAAGTGAGTGTGCTGCATTGCATACTACTAAACTTGAAGAGATTTTAAGGTGGAAGAGAATACGAATACGACCTTTCACAAGAATTTCGTCGACGGAAACTTGAACTGGTATGAGCGAGCGAGCGAGTGAGCATTCCCTATCCATGCATGCATGAATCCTTAAAGATTTCCCAGTGAAAAAAAATATCAGCCTTTTTTTCAAATTGTGGGAGCATGGTGTCAGTAAACTCTGAGCGGAAAAATGAAAGTTGCATCCATCCAACGAAAACAACAAGAACCTGAGATGTGGGAAAAAATGTTGAGGAACGAACTCCGTCTCCCGTCCGAACTTTCTCAGGATTTTTTTCAGCCAATTAAATAGCAAGTATCTTGCGCCTAGGATTATGGATTTCCCTGTAACAAACCGAAAGGGGAAAAGGCAACAATTCATGCTTGCACATCACATCATGCGGTTGGGAACGGAAAAGTACTGTTTTGGTGCATGCATCTCCTCATTAATCCCAATTAATGTAAGTGAGCAACCAACCGCGCAACAAGATGCTGGCCATGCAATAATACTTAACTCTTTTTTGGGAGGGATTTGACCCTGGTAGAGTCTTTTGTGATTGCATACTCGTGGATGAGGAGGATTTAGTGGAGCTGACCTTGCTCATAAAAATATTTGCGGTGATTATGATGAGCGACGTAAAAAAATTATTATATTAGGAGTAATAGAGTGCTCTTCACAGAGTCCACGAGTTTCTAATATATTTTCTTTCCTCTGAATCCCATTGAATTTTTTTTTCGCAGAGTGCATCCTAGCAGAGTTAGTTGTTGTACTCCTGGAGCTCAATTAGGAAAAGAGAAGCCATAATGGTTTCAAAGCCATCGCGTTGATTTCTTGATGAG
The DNA here is from genome assembly GCA_027744355.1 of Tyrannoseira gladiata. Lineage (NCBI taxonomy): Eukaryota > Metazoa > Arthropoda > Collembola > Entomobryomorpha > Entomobryidae > Tyrannoseira > Tyrannoseira gladiata. The sequence goes on along the minus strand of JAHZNH010001824.1, from coordinate 15,210 downwards.
GGGTATTTGCATGAGGGTAATTGTAATTGTAAGTGGCTTTTTAGTTCATGGTCTTGATGCTTCAGTGTTCCTCATTTTTTTCCCAGAAGAGGGATAAATACCATATAGAGAGCTTTTGTGTACATTGAGCTCTATCAACGGCTTGCATTATCTGATGGTGGAGAAAAAAAATGTTATCTTGTCCAGACTTGCGATAGCATACCGCACCACACCAGGCCACACCGCTTTCATTTTGATTCTGATCCTCTCTGGTATTCCCACTCACATGACATTGGCATGGTGTGGTGTGGTAGCGTCCCACTACTTGAGAGTATTTTTGACGTTAGTGTCACCATTCAATACCTAATAGAATCAACAGAGCGAGAGATGCACAGGGACTATAGTGAGATGAGATGATGAATACAGGAATCACACGAGAAGTCTTTGGTCTTTTGTTGAACTTTGATTATTTGTTTCGACTCAGACTCACTCTCACTCGCTCATCCATCCTGAAAGTGCTGGGAAACTGCGGGGAAAACAATGGAGCATGATTTTTCCCCTCGACCCATTTCCATTGCGGTGGCACGATATTGCTTTTCCCTACCTTCAGCTCAGCAAATATTTGAACTCCATGCGGAATGAATGAGCGTCGGAGTGAGTGGAGCAAATCAACTGAAAGATGCGAGGATGATCATGATGATAATGATAGCTGCTGCTTCTGCTGTTTTCATCCTCGTCCCTGTCAGAAAAGACCTTGTCTTGGCCGATCTCCTACATTTCCCAATCATTCCATCCATTGTCTCAGGACATGCTTTTATAGGGATAAAAATGCACGAAAATATTAAATGCGACCTTACTCCGAGGGAAAATATATGGCAGTCTCATAAATTCCTTTTAAGGTGATCTCAAGGAAAATAAGTGCTTCTTCTTTTCTTCCTGGAAGAGCGTAACAGGAGGGAATCAGATTTTTTCTTATGAGGTATGGTCGGTCGGTCTCCTTCTCATCTTCAGCCTCTGATCATCTCGCAACAATACGCCTTTGTTCACTCAATTCACCTTTTTTTCCCTTGACGAGAGCAAAAAAAACATTCCTTCCATTCTGGGTGAGCGGTGAGCGTGAAGAAATATGGAAAGGGTACTTGTTTCTTCCTCCCTATCGGCTCTCTTACCTTTTTTTCTCCCTCTCTCCTCCTCAAAAGAATCTGGTTCAAGATTCTTGAAGGAAAATAAAGAAACGGAAAAAATGGGGAAATCCTTTGTTTTCAAATGAAATATTTAATATTGAAGACGAAAATATATTAAGCCTTTTATGGCAGGCTTTTGTACCACCTGTTATGTCTGCGAGATGAGAGGGACCGACTCGCCTACCTCTGTCTGCCTTGGGAAGATGGGAAAGCAAGGAGCAGACGATTTTCATCATCATTACCAGCGAATCAGTGTGTTTAGTCGACCTTTTTGGGGTGAAAATAGGTGGAATGGAGTGACGGGTGGCCTTTCAAGGTTTTATGCATTTCTCTTCTCAATAAGTAGATTATTATTGGCACTCGGGAAGCGAAGAGAAGAGAGTGGAGTGCATAATATTTTTTTTGTAGAGAGAGCAAATCACCTACCTGACATGTTTATTCTGTGGGGTTGATGGAAGGCTAATAATTTTTCTCCTAAACTGCACCAGTTTCAACAGTTCAGATCCATGCTTTTATGATCTATCTACTTATGTTGAAATCTAATGGTGACTTATTTTCTTTCTATGTTACAGGAACGAGAGTTTACGCTCCACCAGAGTGGATCCGTTGTGGCAAGTATTACGGGAAACAGGCGACCGTTTGGTCTTTGGGGATTTTGTTATACGACATGGTGTGTGGGGACATACCGTTTGAGCGCGACGAGCAAATCCTCCGCGCAGACATCAGCTTCCGAACGCGTTTAACACATGGTAAGTTTCAATGATCTTTAGTCCTTTCTGTTAGCTTTGATGAGGATTTGTACTAGACTCCTTGGCCAAAAAAGTCATGCTGAATGTTTCTCCGTTCTGGCTTAAAAAGGAAGAAAAGTGTCGCCGCTGCCACTATTCTTTTTCATGAGCATATGATCATTGCATGACTCCAGAATGCGGTTTTATTATAATGCCAAAGGATGAATACTAAACTCGATTTTTTTTCATTTTCCCTTTTACAGAGTGCCAAGATATCATTAGGCAATGCCTGAAAGTTCGTCCTCAGAGCAGACCGCACCTCGAGGACATCCTCAACCATGCGTGGATGACCATTCCATTGGACCCCCCACAGACATCCCCCTCCCCCTCAATTTCACCGTCACCATCCCCCTCACTCTCTCCATCTCATTCCCCCTCCTCCTCCGCGTCGGGGCATACTCCAGCGACTACCTGCCCGACTGAAAACGCCAATCATCAAGCAGTCCAGCAAACAATCGCTGGTCCTCCAGCAGTCCCCGTGGCGGCCAACACCAACACTACCACCACCTCCACTCCTAGTATTAAGGCTGACTCTCCCGCGTCAACGACGACGACGACAGGTAACAAATCGTCAAAGAAAGGCGACGAGCTTCCCCCTGTCAATGTAAATGTCAACGTTACGGTTAGTGTAGCCTCCGAGTCGGTGTCATCCACTGGTCAATCAGGTACTTCGATGGAATCCAGCCCCCCACCGTATCTTTGACCCCAAGGCTCAACCTAGGTTTTTAAGTAGGATATATAATTACACTAAAAGAATGATAGGTTTATGCGCTCTAGGACAGGATAATATCTCTATGTGGAGAGGAATATTGTTACTTCATCGTAGGGAGCGTTATTTAGGATGGAGAAGAATATTGTTAGATCATCTAGAGGGAGATCAATTAACGTTCTAAAGTACTACTACTATTACTACTACTACTATTGCATTACTGCATAAAAAAAATTAATACATGATAATGATTTAAGGAAACAATATTATGTCATTCATGTGTATTATATAATGTGAGGAGAGAAACCATTCTAGAGTGTAAAAAATGTTAGTTTGTGCTTCGCTCTACACAATATACAACTACTTCTACTACAACCTACGAATTAATAGGTAGTTCAATACAAGATCGAGTATATATATTCAACCATATCTTTTTTATTAAATGCCTCGGTTCTACCTTTTTTCCTCGACAATGGAAAAAACCATCATCATCATAATAAGCGTCATCGTATCGTTCACTTCTGCCGAAGCAGAATTTAAATATATATATATACTTTTTTTCATTCATTCATGTTTCCAACGTGTAAAGGGTAACAATTTTTTTTATTTTGACTCTCCTCGAGACTTAAACTTAGTCGACCAGAAAAGTCGTTGAAAGAAGTTTTTCTTTTTTATCTTTATTTTTTCATTCTGTTTCTCTATACTACATGCATAAGTAAGACCTTTGAACAATAACTGCTGCTTCCACTAATACTATCATCTGCTACTTTTACCAAGTCCAAGTTCGAGAGAAAAAAATATATATAGGCTTCGACTTCGTATTTGAAAGTGAGTGAGTGTGTGTGTGTGCGTGTGCGAGCGTGTAAGTAACCATTGCACCCCCACCAATTATTTACAAACCAATTGACGAATCTTTCTCCAAACCCCCACCCCTCCCTTTCGGCAGCAGTTATTTAGTATGGGGTGTGCAGTCAAATAAGACTTATATCGGGATGGAAAACTGAAGAAGTCCCACAGTTTTTTTTTGTTTTATATTATTATTATTATTGTTATTTCATTTATCATTACTATTATATTAGTAACTATTACTACAACTATTATTCTTATCATGGTTACAATACAGAACTCTATGTTATAGTACTATAGACGGTAAGAGAGGGCAATGTTTTTAGGGATGACGAATTTAAAGAAGAAAACATTCTTATTTATTGTTGCTACATAATATATTATGCAGAAATATTCAGCTTGCAGTATAATAAATCAGAGAGAGAAAAATCTTTTTTACAAAAAAAATAATAATGTGTACTTGTGTGTGTTCACTTTGTTTTTACTCCGCGTTATTCTGCATTTTCTCCCATAATTTTGTGCATCACAGGAGGAAAAATATACGCAGTTTGATTTGGTATGTTCACCCAAGAATTACATGGTTGCATAAAAATGAAGCATAAAAAAACTACTCGTTCATCCATCTACCTTGCATTTCAGTGAGCAGCGAGCGAGTGAGGAAGGACGGATTGCCGCATGCACGAGAAAGGAGGCCGCTTTTTTTGTTCCGATTATGTAACCGCGTCAAGATTGCAACGGAATAGGGTATACCTATACCATACAATAATGCATAACACCACCTCACACCAAAACCAAATATTTTTGCAATGTTCCCTTTCCCCTACCTTCTCGGAAGTGTGGAGCCGGAATGAATGAAAGGATCGGATGTGGAAAGTGAAGGAAAAATATTTGATGCTGTCGAATCGAATCATCGCCACAACTGATTTCCCCTCGGAACGGCCTATAACTTCAACTGAATAATGCGATGTAATGCAATGAGCTGGAGGGACTCTCATGGACCCACATTAGCGAAAAAAATTTCATGGTCTGATATACTTATATATGCATATACTACTTGGTAGCCACGTTGATAATCTCTCGCTGATTACTGATTTGTCCTCGTGAAGGAGCTCCTGAGATGGAGAGCATACGCTCCAGGAATATTTTTTTAGGAAGATGTGATCTACAAACTCCGCGGATGGGTTTTATAGTACTGACATCAATATTTTTTTCCGAGTTGGGGTGAAGGTTCGCATTGAAAAAATATAAAATTTGGACGATGAGTTGATTTTCTTTTGCACTCACTCGCAAAGACTTTCCTTATCTTCCGCATTTTGCATTGCTGGTGGGTGGGTGGCGGCTATTTTCCTCTAGGAAGTGGGGAGCAGTTACAGTGCTTCACTTCACTTTGTTTGACCTTGAGCGAGGAAGCGAGCGAGTGGAATGAGTGAATGAGCGGGTACACGCGAGATTGACTCGAACTCACTCAGTCAGCTCGGGCTCGTATTTAGTTTCCTTTTTCCAGATTATGAAATGAACGAACGATGATATTTTTTACGTCTTGAGCTTTTTTCATTAAGCCATAAAAAATACTATCGCTACTACTGCCGGAATGACTTAATAAACTAAACTTTGTACTTTGTACTCTCCCTCACAGTGGAAAAAACTGGGATGGAGTGAAACAATAGTGATAATGCTTTCTTCTTATCGCTATCACCGAACGAGAAAAGTGTGGAGTTTTCTGTGCCATGAAATATGGGAAACGTTTCCGTCATCGTCATCATACTTACTTAGTTCATGATTTCTGTTGAAATATCCCAGGAAAACTGAACGCACTGTTAGAGGTAGCCTGGTTATTTTTTACTTGTATATCACCACCAAAAGTAAATACCTTAAATGGGCCGTTTTTTTCTTGGATTTTTTTCTTCCATTCATTTCCCCCAAATTCCATTGAAAAAAATGGTTCCTGCCTTCAATTCCTCTGCAGGGATCAGGACCAAACCAAACCTAGCCGAGCCGAGCCAAGATCATTTCCACACATTTTTTTCGGAAGAGGAGCTCACATAAAGTATAACTTGAGAGCAAGCGGTAGCAGTATTGCTGGAGTGACTCGAACCCGTCACATGTACTCAAGTCAGAAGCAGTCAAAGCTCAAAAATAAGCACGGATTTAGATTGTGATGGTTGATGGTGGCATTGGTGATGGTGTTGATGATGATGAATTCTTGTTGCTGGGAGCAAAAGCCGAGCTTGATCTCCTCTGCTCATTTTTTATGTCCATGTTAAATAATCTAAATGGTTTTTTAGGTAGCTCCATGGCTGCAGCTTCTTTTTTTCCACTTGATAAGTAGGGATTTGTTCTTGTGGCCTAGTAACTTAATTCGTTCCTTGCTGGGTGGCATAATACTCCTTTTTTACTTCTCATTTAGCTTCAAATAAAGCGTTTAGTTTCCTCTAGAACGGACCTTTTTCCTCAATGGAGTCCATATTCATCCAACTTCACGCTCTGATGTGGTCAATCCATGTATTGAAGTACTAATCATGCATGAATAGAGAAGGCTTGAAAAATACCGGAGAAGAGCGTCTCTATCTGTTACGATGCAATAACGATTTTCTGCATTTGGAGCGGGAGGAGTGGGACCATTATTCAGGGGAATGCAACGTCCATAAATAAGTATAGCCTCCCTATTCCAGCTTAATGACGATAATGACCGTTGAGAAAACAAGTGATTAAATTTCTTTCGCGCGTAAAATACGTTCGTTGAATAAGGCTCCACTTCAAGCGTTGAGGGTTCTTATTGTGGGTGGTATATCCGAAGTTTTTCCATTGAGCTTGTTTATTTTCCTGGAAGTTGAATTCGAAATTCGAATACCTCACCCCTCAGCTTTTTTAACGGCCTGCACACCTCAAGACTATCAGGCACGGCTCCTGCGTACGAATACAGAATTCTGGCGTGGCCAACTTCCACTTCTCAACACTTTCCTTGTAAAGGCATTGGATTCTTATCGTGATTTTCTGGTAAATTGCTGAAAATTACCGAGCAGAAACAAGTATAGTCCAATGCTGGGGTAAATATTTATGCATGCATTCCAGAGCTTTTCTAGAGGAAATATTGTGCACCTATTTGTATTTGAGATTTGGGGAAAGTGATTAAGCTATTATTTCAGGGGGAAGCTCGTCCAAGTATTTTCATCTATTCATTTAAGGTGAAAAGAACCACGTGCTCAAAAACAAAATGTTTTGTTGCTTATCCACGCGAAATTAAAAAACCGCGCTGGATTCAAAGCCACTATGGAAAGAGTATTTGGATCGTAGATGCATCAAAAAACCAATGTAATTTTTATGTTTATGCAGGGATTTTGGTTCGAATCCTCCTGGAGTAAAACCTCAGCTCGGAACTGCGACCTTGAGCCATAACGAGAGGAATTTGTAATTTTACTTTAGCCAATGCGGGGAATGTTTGCTTTCCCTCTTTCTTCTAGTGCGCGGAACTGAAAGCGAAAAGAATTCTATGAATAAGTATAGCTACAGCGGAGAGTGAAGATGAATTGTGCACTTATTTATCAAGTATTTACTAAAAGTAGCAGGTTCTCCTCCATAGTTATTATTTTATTATTGTTATTATTATTATTATTATTATTATTATTTTATTCTTGTACGTCTCTTCTACCAAAAGAGAAGAGGAATTTGAGCTGATGGATCATAGCCTCCTGCGTTTATATTGAATGCAGTAAAAATATTGATTAATGGTATACCTCCTCAAGTACTCATTTATTTTTCTGTGAATAGCACACACCGTTTTTTGCGCATGGCAAATTTAATTGCGCCACTCAATGTCATACTCTCGTTCCTTACATCCGGCATATCTCGCTGAGCGAGTGAGCATAAATTAGCACACGTGCATAATGTGAATACCTGTTCATGCACTACTGACCTAAGGGAAAAAACGCGGTGCACGTGAGTTTGTTTTTGTTGTTGCTGCTGCTACTGCTGGTCTTGCATTACCTGCTCTTTGCTCGCTTGCATTCTACTTCCTCCTTCTGAAGCGCAAAAAAACGGTCGAGGTGGAGGTGAGTGAGTAAATACAAATTTTCATCCTGAATCCACATGAATCAAAGGCTCATAGGAATCGATCTATCTCGTTTGGCATGGATTGGAATAGAATGGATACCCAGCCAAAATATGGACGTGAGCATGTGCTCAATAGTATCAGCAGGAATTATTTATTTCCTCTATATCACATTCCTGCCATTCTTTTCGTCTAAAAATAACCTCGAAATTCTGCAACACAGTATGAATCATGTGAGCAAATAATGATCGAGCTGAACTGAAGCCCCTGAATCACCACGAGGAAAAATGTGATTCTTCTTCTTCTTCAAAAGGATTCTTCGGAGAACAATGCAGTTGGAGAAAGCTGGTTTTCCTCGTGACTCGCGAAAAAAAAACCTCCTTTGGAGCCTCCTCGCCCGTGCAGAAAGAAATAGCGGATCGCGTGGCAGTGGCAGTAGCAGTGAACAAGTTTGATTATTATGTAAGGGAAAAACAAGTTCACGAGAAATGGTCTCCAAGAGGAATTCTTCAACCTCGAAAAATAAAAATTACAGGTCTTCTGTTCCGCTGAAAAGTACTTTAAATAAGAAAGGGGGAAATCGATTCAATTCCAGGGAAAAAATATTATTGGAACTGTGTCGCAGGCATGCATGCATCCTGAAAGAACCGCAAAGCCGGCTCGGCCTTCGGGTTCCCATGACTTTAAGTAGGAAGCATTGCTATGGCATCTAGGTATTTACTGGAGCTGCTGCGTGCTTCACTGGAAAATACGTACTGGGGTGATTATGAAATTTTGTGACATAATAGGGAATGCAGAAAAAAGCATATTTGGGTCATCAACTACAACTGCGAAGGTAAGTGAGCGAGTGGGAAAGGTAAAAGCATTGAGGTGAAGTGAAACTAAATGGTTGGACTTGGACTGACTAGTCGGTTGACTACCGGAGACCGGAGAGGAGTCGAGCGGGGGAAATTGTAGCGAAAAAAAATTTAGGTCATTCAATTCACTCCCTCCAATTTTTTTCCCTCCAGGCCTTCGTTCCGCTATACTGGCCCTGCATTGGAATTGGAATTGTATAAATGGGAATGGAGGAGTAATGGTAATAGTAGCAGCACTATTCCCGGTGAAGCGGTTATTATCCGTGGGGATTTCGCGTGCATGTAATTTGGGAGGAAAATGAGCAATTCCTGGAAGCTCCGGTGGACGCTCAGAGAACACGGGCATGAGGTAAATTAGATTTGAGAGAAGTAGCAGTATTATTTAGCTTTCGCGTGAAAATAGCATTACGATGTGACTCCATCCATCCAAGTGAGGGAGGAATTCTAGGCCGGCCCGCGGAATACCAAACAAGGGCAGAGTAGTAATAGTAGTAGTAGTCGCTATTTACTAAATAAAAATACAATTTTCGCGGGAACTCCACATACCTAAGGGAATGCTGAAAGGAGTGGTGGCGGCACTTTCCCCAGAAATGGAGTTTGTATTACTTATGATCGTATCGCTGATACTTATTGGAACATGTCAAGTTTTCACCATTTCCCGAGAATCTGAAGTTGGCAGACAGTGACCAGAAAAAAAATGAGTGGTGGTAGTCATAGTAGTTGTTTCGCGGTTGCGGTCTTCTCACGGGGGTAATAATAGACCGTTAAAAGGAAAATTGCGATTAGGAAGTGGAACATGTCCAATGAGTAAATAATGAGGTATAGTGGTATTGATAGTGGCTTAATGCTAGAAGGGCACGATATGGCGACGTTTGCATCGTCGCACCAGCCATAAATCTCAATATTTGATATTTACATGTGTTTGCTTCCACGAGCAGACCAAACATAGAAGGTAGTAAATAATTCGGATTTTTAAAGGCTCCGATTAAATGGAAGGAGTAGGCTCCGATACATTTATGATTTCACATCGATGTCGTCGGATTCCAGGGCGTTGCTAATGGTCTGTAGTATAAGTAGTGCTTTCGCTCCTTTTCCCTGCCCTACATTTCGTGAAGGACACGGACAGAGAAAAACACAGGGGAAGTGTCGCAGTTCCAGTTCCATGAGAAACGCAATAAGTATTTTACAATTTTTGTTTTTGTTATTGTGCTGAAGATCGATATGATGAGCGGCGTTAGTTGTAGTGGTTGATGACGATGACATAATTTCTTTTCGGAGTGGAGTGGAGTGGATCGAGTCTCATTCGAAATGCATGACGCAAAAGTGAGTCACCTTTCGGGGTCCTTCAGGGAAAAGAATATTGAAAAATAATGTGGTCATCACCATCACTATCATTCAAATGGAAAAATACCAATTTAGCCGAGCGGGAAAAATATAGGGGAATGGAGTAACTTGTTTTTGGGGATAAACGGGGAGCCTCGTCATTGATTCAGTTTTTTCCTATCGATACACTCACTTTAGTGAATTGTTTCATATTTTCAGGTGATGCAAATAACTGCGCATGTATTGCATGCACTCTTAGGTGAATAACTAGGTACTCTCACCTCATCCAACGTGATCATAAGGCGGTGCAGCACCTTGAGCCACCACAATGTAAACAAGGTCCTTCTTCAGGATTACATCAGCTTTAAAATGAACGACTTCATGAATTAGCGACGCTGAATGCAACCTCCACAATAAAAAAAGAAGAATGAAAGTGCATGGATGTGTGTAAGTACAACTAAATATCTATTATAATGTCGTTCGTTAGTGGGACATAAGTAAGTAAGTAATTCGATGTTCATTTTCACTTCTCTTTTTCTAGCGGTACATGCAATTAGATAACATGAAAAAATTAAAAGCTTTGAATGTGGAGCCTTCAAAAAAAGAATTACAAATAGACTCGTGTAGTCACACATCCCATTCTGCCTTTTTGGCACGACGCACCGTGGAAAATTACATTGAGTGGAGCCCACCAGTTTCATGTTTACATGTAGAATGTCCCTCGCTCGCGCCCGAGTGCAGTTGGCAATTGCAATTTGGGACCACTTCACCGGCAATTTGCGACTCTGCAACTTTGTCTCTGTCGCGTTGCATTGGGATAGTTACTTAGAGCATCATTGAAAAATAGAATGGAAGGAGTAGGAATGAGAAGTGAGGGGCTGGCTAATGATTGCGAAAAACGCTTCTCTCATTTTTTTGCAAAAGTGCATGCATAGAGGAATACGTTGAAAATGGCAAGGGTTTGACTTCAATAGGCTTTGAGGAACTGTAGCCTTGCTTTACTTCCATTCAATGCAAATCGAAATGCAACAGTGGATGCGGTGATGGCCCTTGTGTGAGGTGTTATGAGAAAAAAAAGGTAAGCGGAATAAGAATAATTCATGTGGACAGCGTTAGCGGCAACGACAACACTGACTCCGTTTTTTTGTGTGCATAACACAGCAAACAAAAAAATTGCGATGCAAGTGCGGTGCAATCCCAACCAAGCAGGAGTGGAGTGCAGTGCAGTGTTCATGAAGGAATTATTATTATTGCTATTTTTCATTCAAAAGTGAAGGCAATCACGATGATGATGATCTATCTGAAAAGTGAGTAAAAACGGCGAATAGGGAGTATAAAGGAGTGAGTGAGTGAGTGAGTCTGATTGCCAGCGGAACTGTTGATGATGAATGGCATGGAGTTGAATGGGAGATGATATGAATTCGATCCTGATATGATTAGATGCTTCCTCGTGGAATACATAATTATATCCTGATGATGATGATCATCATCATCACGGAGAGAATTGCAGAGCGGCGCATTCTAGAATCCCATTGATTTTTTGGGGGAAACGCAAACAAAAAAATAATATGAAAATCTAGAACTCCTCCCCTCCCCCTCCTGGGGCTGACCATGATTGACAACGTGACATTACAGAGGGGAAAAATATGGAATTGGAGAGTGTTTCAAATGAATGTTGTTCTTCCATCCTTCTGTCTTTCGTTCCACGTGATGGTGGAAAAAACGTAGTGAGGTGAGTAGATGCATAGGTGAGGTTGGAATTTGAGTGATGGGAACTAGACTGAAAATGAGCTAGTATCCCACCACCACTTCATGAGATGCATTTATTTTCCACGAATTAAAATGATGAGGAGCAAGTGAGCGACTTGAGCAAGAGCAAAGCTACTCAGAAATAGTAGTAGGAACTACTCGTTTACTGCGATATGAGCTCGACCAGAAGTGGTAGTGGTGGTGTTGGTGTTCCTGGTGCTGTTGCTTGAGAATTGGGTCAGGGTGTATAATTTTCAGTTCTATTTCCGCATAGCTTCCTTTCCCTCAGATCAGATTGTGAGGGTGATGATGATGATGATGATGAATAGCACGTTTTTGTCTTCCCATATGAATGAATGCATAAGATAAAAAGTGAGCGCATGCATAGTAATAAAGTGCTCTCGACAGATCGCGAGGAATAAATACGACGCAGAATTATTATTTGCGAGGATGGTGTCAAAAACTGCAACATTTTTTTTTGCTCTCTGGCTCACAACATGTAACACAGATCAGAATTTCAGAATACATCAGATCCATAATATTTTTTTCCCAGCCCTGCAAAACTGATTCTGTTCACGAGGCGGAGTGAAGTGAAATGATCACAGAAGGCCCAAGTACATAATAATGCAATGCAAGAGAATGAATGCACATTCATAAGTACAAAGATTATTTTTTCCGTTTTGAGGAGTAGTACAACCGTTATTACTCGTTTTTCGAGGAGGAGAGGGAAAAAATATATTGCGAGTGAGAGAGAGAGAGCCAAAGCCGGAGCGAAGCCAACAAAACAAAACATGATCATCATCATCATTATTCGTCGTCGTCTCCGTAGCCGCCGCCGCCACTGACTCTGCAATAATGCAATTTCTAGTCTTGTAGTAGTAAGTGCTATCTGCAACTACTGAATTCCTTCGCTGAATTTAATGAACGACAAGGATGCGAATAAAGTATTTAAGTGAGTGAGTGCTATTGCTTGCTCGAAGTCCCAGCTCTCTCGCTTAATTCAATGCGGATAACGAAATGAGAGGGAAAAACATGACTCTAAATTAAGTGCACAAGCACATATCCACATCCACTGAATCAGGAGTGATGAGATATCGCAAGTGCATTTGAACCATCCCAGACAAAATAATATCCCACAATGCTGCATGCACCACCCGAGTTGAGTAAGGATCGGCTCTGGGTGGAAGATAGCAGAATCTCGAGCAGCAATATAGGAATTTGGTTGGTCGGGAAAGAGCCAGGGAAGCACATTCAGTCCTCATCCGCGAATTCTTTATGGATGCAACTCGCTAACTAAAGTAAGTAACAAGTACAACCACAGAGACAGCAGGGTTGCTTCAGAAAGCATTTTCCGAAAGGGAGATTAGTGCACGGCTACCAAAGTACTATATTGTATTGATGCAATTCCATTCAGCTCAATTCGATGTATCTACCTAGGTGCTGTGCAGCAAATAAAAGGCAGCTTCTTTATTTGGTTCAGTAAGTAATACCACCACGAGAGCAAGTGGATTCAGGATTCAGTCTCCTTCCTTGTTTTCACCATGGGAGTGAAGGAGAAGGAGAACCACTCTTTGTGCATTTTTCTGATTTACCTGGCACTGCTATGCTGCAGAATTCTGAAAAAACGGGAGAATGCTGTATCATCATCAGCTCTTACGTGCAAATGAACTCAACAATACGGGCTTGCGAATTGCAACTGTAAATAAATGCATGAGACCAAGCCAGAGCATCGCAGACTTTGGGCTCGGTGGAATCGGAATGAGAATCAAGTTTTCTATTTTTTATCATACTTTTTTCCCTTCTCGTCTTTCGCCAGAACCCCAGCTCATGTGAATGAATGAGTGAGTGCAGAAAATAGAGTTTTTTTTTCGGGGGGAAAATGGGTTTGAGAGATGGTATTTCTACGTTAGAATAAGGAATTAATGGGAGGCTCCACTGCATTTTTATTTCTGTTGGGGGGACTAGTGGTGCTCATGGTGGAGCGTCGCATGCTGCATTGCATTTTTTTGGTATTATCTCCGGGCAGAGGACTAGGACTCCCTTGAGACATCCACGGAATATGATTATTGTTGGATGCTATAGGACGTGAGCATATTGCAGGATATTTTGATGCTCGCGAAAGCACACTCTCTCACTTCGAATTTGAATTCGAATTTGACTTCTCGCTTGCATCACCATCCATCCCATTACCATTGCGAGTGGTCCAATAATACCTAAATGCAATTCGAAATCCTAGAGGGTTTCGTAGGAATTTATTATCGGGAGGATGATGATGATGATGAAGTCACTGAATAAATAGGGATGCCGATTCTGTACAAGAAAGGAAAAACGTTCACTCCTCGCACTACCTACTTACTTCTGTATTGTTCCCCCATACTCTGAAACAGTCACGGTGGCTTGGTGGGCCATGCTAAGGAGGAGAGTAACAGTGTTGCTCGATCAGTTCACATATGTCACATTTTATTTGTGCGAGACGTGGGAATAATAATGCTCTCCTTGTAATACAATATGAATCGAATCGAAGGAAACAATGGAGCAAATAAGTATAATGGGGTGGCTGTGCCTGCTCTTACGCAAGCAGGGAGTGGAGTTGGAGTGACTGACTGACTTTATCAGTATCACTATCAGTGTTACCAAGAAGGGGTTTATTTTTAGCAGGGAAAACAGAGTTTTTTTTAGGAAACCAAAGGTATCGCATCACAATCATTATTGTTGTTGCTGTTACGATTATTATCATCATTATTTTCTTCGATTCCTTCAACATGCCACGAACTTTCACAACGATGATGATTTCGATGTGGATGACGACTCCATCAAGCAGTATCGGTTGCTTCGGCTTTCGCTTGTGCAATCATATTGAGTCATAAAAAAAGGTCGCGTAATAAAGGGAAAAATAGTTGAGCTCTGGGAATGTATTCATTTTACTTATTTTATTCCATTGTAGGGAATTCGAGCTGCGAATGCGTACATAAATATTCCCCATTGTTAAATATTATTAGTGGTACAGTTAGAATATTTTGGGAGATTGATAGAAAAAATTACTGATTGGAAGCTGACTCGCTGGTCGGGGCTTTGATTCCTTCCTTCGTCCTCCACAAGGAAATGGAGCTGAGACTTAAGAATACAAAACTGGGGACAATTTTTAAAGGGAGGTGAGGTACCTGCGGCAGAAGCAGGAGGAAGGGAGGGAATTTGACTCACAGTCAGAATGACAACAAAAAATCTGGAAATATGTATCTAAAAATGAAATCAACTATCATTTCTGCTGCTCTTTTTACCCCAGATTCGATTCATTCCATTTGGTGTGTACATTCCGCTATGAATTTCATTTGCGAGTGAAGTACCAGATATGTATGTACTTGGAGTGATTTACGTGGTGGTAGGAACAAGCGAGCGAGTTCCGAGTACAGATGCGAAAATTTGGGACTCTTTTCATATCAATGCAACGCAACGCAACAGAATCACCACCACCACCATCACCAGTACAATAGCACCCAACCAAACCACCACCGCTGCTTCTGGTGCATGGGCAAAGCTCATAAAAATATCGAGCGAGCGAGTGAGTGAGTGAGTACACTTGAAAAAAAGAAAATTGGATCAAGTATGATATAAAATGCATGTGCACGACGCCACCACAAAAATAAAAAAAGAGATCCGAGCCTACCTAAGTAAGCTTAATGGTGGCTGTAATCTCCTGAAAAAAATGAGTGAGTGCTTACTTACAAGC
>JAHZNH010001823.1:0-11848 GCA_027744355.1 Tyrannoseira gladiata | reverse complement strand
AACTTACATTAAATTTCTAATTTCATATTACAGTAGTCTGTAACTTTTCAACGTAGACCCGTCTCACCTAACTTGTGATCTACAACTCATTCACACAAGTTCGGTTTTACGGGTTGAAGTTAAAAGTTATGTGATAAGATAATTATGAAATTTAAATGTGGTGATGGTGATGAAGATGCTCAGAAGAGAAGAAACTTGGTTGATTTCGAGGCGGTGTCGGCTTGATTGCAACCCAACAGAGAAGGTGCGTTGACTGGACTGGATATCGGATATCCTGACTCCTGACTCGATCCATTTTTTCGCTCTTTCGGAAGTTCTACGGAATGTGAACGGACGGGTAATCAAACTTCACTCACACCGGAAAAGACCACGGCATATTCGTCCAAAGCAAACTTTCGCATGGGACGAGGGCGATATGTTGCTAAATTCCTGTACAAAGAAATCAACTAAAGAAAAGGCACAAACAGTATGGCATTTCCCCACAATTATATTCAAATGTCATCAAAGATGGTTTCAAAGTATGTGCTTACTTCGCTACATAAAAAACATAATAAATAATATTTTCACATCTACAAAAAATACTATATGTTGTTTTTTTGTTTGTTTGTTACGAAAACGAAACGAAAACAATTCATAAAAACCATAAGCATGTCCATATCATTCTAATAAATTCCAGTGACACGAGCCAAGCCATCGCCACGTACTAATGAGGAGTAATTGAGTTTTTTTTTGTCGGGGCGGTCAACATCTCGAAAACTTGAAAAGGAAAGGCCACACACGGACTTGGTGGTAAAATCAGGAAGGAAGCCAGTTTTTTATCGTCTTTTGGGTCGTATTCTTCTTCTCAACTCCGGGTCGGCATTCCTTTCAAGTCACTTCAACCCATTACTTTTTCAAACCTCTTCCTCTACCACCAGACGGTAGCGGTAGCCACGGGAGAACCGATGTTTGGTTAGATCATTTCACCATCATCATGTCTTTTTTATTCTCTGCCGGTTTCATTCATCACCTCATGAAAAAAATTGTGGGTCCAGCAATCTTTTCATTCCTCCGGCTTCTCCAAGCAAACTTCCTCCTCTTCACTGGTACATAAACATGCTTGAAAATTGGGTGATTCCTTTTGATTTACAACTCATGGGAAAAGACGGAAGGCGTTCTTGTTCGCAAGGGAATGAGCAAAAAGTTATTGCGGTGAGTTGTTCTGAGCAGCGGCTATCCACTTGTAAGCTTTTGTTCTCTCACTTATTATACCTGTGAAAAAATGTGCTCATTATTTACGACCAGGTAAAAGGGCTTATCAGGAAGATCTAATATAAATCGAAAATCGATAAACAAAAGTCAGACCGGACGTTCATTGAAAGAAAAAAAAATTACTTCTTTTTCCTTTCACGCATCACACACTGTTTCATAGTCGAATTCTGAACTTACCCCACTCATATAATTTAAATAACAATTAATGTTTGGCAAACGAATCTTTAAATGAAGTCAATATTTAAGTATATTGAATTGGATTATTAGGGGTTTACCTAAGTTACCTCAGCAGAAAAACGTGTGCAAGAGAAGATGCAATCAAGAATAAGTTTTTTTTTGTAAAGGATCGAAGAACAATTTTTGCCCTGCTGGAGACTGTAAAGTTCCTAAGACAACTCGACCCTATCCCCTCTTTTCTTAATTTTTTTCCTAGAAGTAATTTTTCACGTATTATCTTCGTGTGGCTGACTCACGGTGCGGTAATGACATAACAATGCCATATCCTGCATGCACATAATGGTGATAACAATAGTAAAAATAATAATGTTATGATTATGATGTTTTTCCCCTTTTCACTCACTATTAGTCAGTGTTGATTATCATCATAAAGGAAGAACATGCTTCGCTCAATTTGAGATGTAACACATGCCACCACACAAAGCCAAACCAATAATTCTCTTCTATCTTTCCGTGCTCATTAGCATCGGAGAAGTGTTTGTAACAATGATGCCTAATAATAAGCATTATAATAATTACGCACCTTGTATGCATATTTGCTCGCACTACGCGGACCAAACCAACTTACTCCATTAACTATACGCACACCCAATTAGCATGATAATGGATGCATGTCGTGGCATCGCACGAGATATTTAGTGTGGAGCTTTCAAAACAAACAGAAAAGAATTGTTGAGATTTTCCTCTTTATCTCATATGCAAATTAATCATTTTAAAAAGTACTCGCAGGAAAAAAGACTCAATCTACCCTTGATTACGACTCCCTTCCTCATCTGCATAATTCACGGTGATAATAATGATATGCACGCCCGTGAAATAAAATCTTATCAACAATGAAATGAAAATAGAAATGAGTGGTATAGTTGGGGCTGGTGAGTTAGCTGACAATAATAAGCAGCACAACAATAAGGCCGCAGATACTAATTTTACTGTGCAAGAGAAATACCTTCAGCCAA
The DNA here is from genome assembly GCA_027744355.1 of Tyrannoseira gladiata. Taxonomy (NCBI): domain Eukaryota; kingdom Metazoa; phylum Arthropoda; class Collembola; order Entomobryomorpha; family Entomobryidae; genus Tyrannoseira; species Tyrannoseira gladiata. Next base: position 9,404 of record JAHZNH010001823.1, on the reverse strand, counting down.
GAGCCTTAATGAGATGCGAAATATGTAAATTATCCAGTATTTAAGGGCTCACACCAACTTTACATCATAAAAGGGGTTGGATGCTGGCTGAGTAAATGAGACACTCGAAACCAAATAGGGATTACTATTACTGGAATGAAAGTTATTATTAAGTATTATGTTTATTGTCTTGTCGTTTGTATCCACCCAAGGTTTGGGATCATGGCTGACAGTGAAGTCAAACAAAATGAGATTCGACACGGCGTGAATGACACTTCCTCCTCGATTAATGACTAATTACTTAGTAATTCAACACACGGACTTGACTGGTCCATATAAAATGTAACTGAAATTTGAACCATCGTGAGCTCCAGTAATCTAAGACATTCAACTCCAGTTCTGCGATCAGACTTAAAGATCTAATTGAAACGAGATCTTACTATCTTTAAGGCGTGATGATGACAATGACACCAGCACAGATGAGTGGGAGCACTGTCTCGTTTTCCTGAATGATGAGACACTCAACGATTTGGAAGAAGCTGCTTAGTCACAGAACCACAGGCTTCTTATCACACACGAGGAATTTTTATGGAGGTGTTTTTGTCTCAAACGATTTGAGAAAGGGAGAATTCACTCCTTGCACTCCTTTAATTCAACACTCACGCACCAGATATAATCGACTCGTACGTAAATTGGACTAATGTGTTAATGAGGAGTTTATAAGGAAGGATGATGGGTATAAAATTCCTAGAAGTAATTTCTCGACCCTTCTTCCCAAACACCTCTTCTCCCTCCTCCACCAACAACTGAACTATGGTCACAAAGCCAATCTTCGTATTATACAATTTTTCTGTCTGTTTCTCTCTCAATTTTTTTCTTAAATGCCCGGAAGGTATTCTCATGATAAAAATACGAGAGAAAATGGGGCTGTTAATTTGATGGCGTGTAAAACACCACTACGCTCTCCCTATTCCATCGGTTTCAATTTCATTACTCTTCGCGAGTTAAAATTCCTAGAAGTAATTTCTCGACCCTTCTTCCCAAACACCTCTTCTCCCTCCTCCACCAACAACTGAACTATGGTCCCCAAGCCAATCTTCATATTATACAATTTTTCTGTCTGTTTCTCTCTTTCTCTCTCAAATTTTTTCTTAAATGTCCGGAAGGTATTCTCATGATAAAAATACGAGAGAAAATGGGGCTGTTAATTTGATGGCGTGTAAAACACCACTACGCTCTCCCTATTCCATCGGTTTCAATTTCATTACTCTTCGCGAGGAAAAGACTGTGGCTTTCTTGTGTAATGACGATGATGACTACTGCGAAAAATATTCCAGATATGGATATGATGACGATGATACGAACGAAGAATGAATGCACATGTTTTTCCCTTCCAGTAATCCAAACGGTATTTTCCTTCTTCGCTGGCAGACAGTATGTCGCCAAAATACAAAAACACCCGCATTTACTTTCCCTGCCTACTCCCGTCCAAATTAAATTATTCAAGCGCTCTTGCATTACACGCTCACCATTTTCTGTCTCTTTTTTTCGCCTTCAATTATTCCCCGGTCTTTGCGAACATAGCTGGGCTCTAGACCAGTGTTTAATGTCATTTTTTGCGCTACCTATGCACTGTTGCCGGCTCGTCCTCTCATTTTAAGGATAGGTACATGTCAGAAAAAATTATAGATTCTCTACCCACTTCCATTCCTCTCCGGTTATTGCCACTGAGTTTCTGTTAAACTTCCTTCTGAAAAAAATTGCATGCGACCAGGTTGACCGATGATAACTCCGGAGACAAGAGAGAGTAATTCACCGGTTCTGGCGGTGGAAAAAAAAGAATTCAAGGCAAAAACCTTCCCGTTTCATTAGCGTCAACAACTATCACCTTAAATAATCGCTTAATTAATTCCTCTCCGCTTCCTTTTTTTCTTTCGTTTGGCAGAATAACCTCCAAAAATAGCTGGTTCGATCATCATTCCATTATTCCCCTATAAAAACCGACAAAACTAATATCGAAATTGGCCGGTAATAAATATCCCCCTAAAAAATAAATCATTTATAACGCGGAAAACTGGTCATTTAAGTACGGGGGAATGGCTGCATATACGATACAACAATTATAACCTTTCATGAATATGCTTGGCCGGGAACTCAAAATATGAAGATATTCTACCATAATGTCACAATAGATGAGAGAAAAAAATCCTCATGGAAGAGTGCATTATATTCTTAATTTTCAAGAGACAATAAAGCCCCCTAGCTCCTGTCAATCTAAAAATTCATTAGGCGACTCCAACAATAAAGTCATCTCTTAAAACAATCAATTTTGAAGAGTTCCAGCAGCAAAAGAGAAAAAAGGCTGCTGCTTTCAGAGTCTGAACAATACGTATTTGCCCAATCATAATCACAATCCCAAGACTCATAATNTTCCAGCAGCAAAAGAGAAAAAAGGCTGCTGCTTTCAGAGTCTGAACAATACGTATTTGCCCAATCATAATCACAATCCCAAGACTCATAATCAGTAAGAGAATGAATGAACCTGGGAAACCGGATCGCGTTGTTCCCAATCCCAATCTTAAAAATAAGATGTGGCGGGCTCGATTTCAGCCCACCGCTTTTGGCAAAAAATAATAATATGAGAAACGAACACGAGCAATCTAAAACAATGACGACCAGACCACTCCACTGAAATTCATTTAAGTGCTGCATTTAAGAAACATGACTAATGTTGCACTAATACCTTTTCAAAACGTGCATGATGATCAACGACCGAAAATTGCATGAAAGTGCTCAAGTGTGAGTGCTTTCAGTAATTTCGCCCATATTTTTCGCCTTCATTCCGAGATGAAAAAGGGATAGGGAAAATCAAGCATTGCGATATGATGTTGATAAAGGAAAAGGCTATTATGAGTCAGTTCATAAAGTGCAGAGTGGCTTGGCTCTCGCTTTCAAAAAAATGTTTTCAACAGCCAAACATTCCTCGTACTGCAATTGTGCATGCGTACCATATACTATGATGAAGTGTCCGCCGCACTTAATACACAGATGCAAAAACCAATACCTTCCAATATAAAATTACAATTTTTTGAGAAGTGAACAAGTAGAGTTGAGAGAATTTCAAGCGTTTTGGTTGGTGAATGGTGAGTTACCAAATAAAAAATGTGCTTATATGAGTGAATAAGCTTGAGGGCAAGTCAACCTTTTCAGAAAATTGTATGTCGTGGATTACCTAAACCGAGTTACTTCAGATACTACAAATACTACCAACCACCACCACCACCAAAAAGCAAACCTTTGTCCCACCAAAAGAGGAGCAAGACGTTGTGCATAGTCGTAGTAAGTATGAACAGTATTGACTCGCATTCTAGTTGTGCCAATTCTAATACACAATTTTGCATGTATCGTCATCATAATAATAGCAATAATAACAAGCTCGTTAAATACACACAAGTTGCAGTACTATTTTTTCCGAAGGAGTCGAGTACTTTTTTACAGGATATTATATTGCCAGTATATTTTTTTCGTGAGCAACATAAGAAAAGCCCAAGCCACCACAAAAAAAAGTTGTCTAAATGGGTGCATGCATCGTGCATGCCATGCCACGCAAAGCCGGCTTTTTTTCGCTCGCAGTTATGGACCTAAATAGGCCTGAATTGGAATGAAAACGTTAATCTCTCTCGTGTGCGCTTACGAAAAACTCAATTTCCCAAGTACAAATCAAGCAAACATCATGGATTTTACCATTGGATCAGAGTGAAAAATACGGGGAAGCTTATTGCATGCAAACTCATATTATAACTCGTAATGAAATATCCTGAGGAATTGTAAAAAAATGGTACTTGAAACACGGAAATTTTCCGAGCACGTTCTTCCTTATGGTAGAATGCGCTCGGTTGGATGGTGGCAATAGTGATGATGGATGCAATTCATTATGGTACATGGCAATATAAATTAATGGCCCTGGCATTTTTTCCCCGAGTTTCAGTCGAACCTCCGGTTTCAAGGCGAAAATGGCGGTGGATGGATGGAATATTTTACCTCGCTTTTATCTGAATGATAGATTGCTTCCCTTTTAGCCCTATCCACACTACTTGAAGTGAAAGACAAAGTTTTACACTCCGAAAATTGAATTTCGCTTTGACTGACAATTGAATGATAACACAGGACAGTATAGCTACGTAATGCCCAATTTAAAAAAATAAACTCTGTGAAAAGGTCATCAGCACTCTCATGATTTTTTGTAACAACTTTAACAGCTTGACCTTCCGTCGAAAATTTTTCCAGCTTCCTGTTGCCACTAACTACGTCTAATACGAGAAAGCAAGAATCAAAACGAACACTGGATGCAGCTTAACTTTGAACATACACAGAAGAACTTTGCCACAAACTTACCGGACATGAATAAAGAAGATGCTGCCAGGAAAGCAAATCCTTCAAATCAAATATTACTACCACCACCACACACATAATACGCGAAAAAAGTCCATGTTGTCACAAATCTATACTTTCCGTTTAAAACATTTATTTTACTTCAGCTCACTAGCTAGTACTGTATACTTCTGCTCTATTCAGAATTAGTTGAGTTGCCTTTCTCCAAACAAAAAATTCGTTTCCATAATCTTATTCTGCATCCACGTGCGGCCAGCCCGTCCGTCTATGATCCATTATTATTAAGATTGGGACAATGGACCCTAGGGTAGAAAAAAGGGACGGAACTTTCGGACAGAAAATGTGTAATTCTATTCTACACCCGATTTTTTTCCAGCTTCCTCCTTACTCATTGTAAGAATGCTTGAAAAACTCGGCAACAAAAAAAATCACATTCATACCTCTCGGATTTTTCCTTCTGGTCCGTATACTTCAATCCTTTTTTTTTGTAAAAGGGGTACGTGCCGTGTCATTATTTATGTTGATAAAAAAACGGCTTAAAGGTAGAAAATTTCCGAGGAAAATGAATAAAAAATATGAATGCATCACGCTTGCAGCCTCGCCTTACCTTAACACTCCCGTTTTTATGCTCCTGCTCACACAAATTCATAATAAGTCCATCCCATCCAAGGGACAGTTTTTTCATGTTGCTGGAGTAGTAAGTAAGACTGAGCATATTCCTGAAGGTTATTAATGGAAAAAAGGATTCATTTTTTATGCGAGACCATGAACATCCACTGCTGCTGATCTACATGTCGCATCATTATTATTATTATTATTATTATTACGTAAGACCTTTTTTAGCATGTACCCTTAGGAGCCCACACTTATCCTTTTTATCAGATGATTTTTTGTGGCACTCGTTCGATCCTCAGCTACCCCTTTTTTCGAGGTCTATTAAGGGTTACTGATCAGACGAGACAAAAAAACCGATTCCAAACCCAATCAATCGGCTGAGTAATATGTATTGGAATGGATGGACGGAGGGATGGATGGATGAATGAATGAATACTTTTTTTCCCCAATGTAACTCCATCCACAAAAAAAATAATCACGATGATAATGCAAGGATACAAGGTGCAATGTGTAGGGTTGGTTGGGCTTTATGCAATCGGTCCAGGAAACGTAGCAAAAAATACGTGTGACAAGCAAGGCGTCCGCCAACAGATCGAGCGGCCGGCCGGTTGGGATAGAGAAAAATTAATCTGTACAGAAACGTACTTCACATCTATACTCAAGCGTGAAAGGGTAAAATGAGTTAGAATTGTGAGGGGCATGCATGTAACTATCTTTCTCCAACAGAATGAATGAATCGATGACGCTTTTTTTAACCACCACCGGACCGAACTTATTGAACCTTTCCGATACATATTGTTTAACCCTTACAAGTAGACGGGAAAAGAGTGAGATGCAAGAAAAAGGGATGGATTGTAGAGCCTGATAGAAAAAAATACAGTATTGAACGATCACTTTTTTACGGCATATATTAACTAGAATAAATATATTTTTAAAACCCTTCTGGCTTAAAAAAATCCTATGGACAGAATGTGGCAGATGTAACTTTTTAAAATAAAAAATAATTCTTCCGCGTCCTCAGTATTAATCACAAAACCTGGTTTTGGAAACCCGAACGGGTGCGTTATTGGGTAGTCTAGATGGATTGAAAATTGAAACTGTAACGAATAAACAGGAGAAAATATCTACAGTGGCTCGTGCTTATGGCAGACCTTGTCAAGATAAAGGATTTTATAGCTTTGTCTGGGAAAACTACTAGTAGGAATCTCGATTTCTGTCCAAATTGCCGACAAAGATGCCTTGAGAGTAAAACAGCTTAGACTAGCAGAATCTGAGGATCTTAGATGAGGTTTTGGTTGCTGTAATAATTGATTTCATAACGCTCTAAAGTACGTTGTCAATATGCTACACACGAAAGTTTTAAACAATCTTTCTCTGTGAGGAATAGATCTGGTGCGTCTACATCTTTACTTTCCAGCTAATAAAGAATGGGTTCAAGCGTAAACCACTTGCCAAATATAATGAGGAACTGGATATCTTTCCATAAAAAAGTGTTTGAGAACTCTTCTTCTTTGTAATAATGAGGAAAAGCTCTTCCGAATCCGAATCAAAATTTACCCATTCGAGTGGCACCTCAAGACTACTGGTAATGTAAGCATTTGGTAAAAGAAATCCCAAAGGATGTTTTTTCGGCGAAAAATAAATGGGTTTAAAAATAAAAATTGAATGAGGACAAAGCCCGACCTTTTTCTACGGTTCTAAGTTTATCGACCATGATCTATATGCTACACACGAAAGTTTTAAACAATCTTTCTCTGTGAGGAATAGATCTGGTGCGTCTACATCTTTACTTTCCAGCTAATAAAGAATGGGTTCAAGCGTAAACTACTTGCCAAATATAATGAGGAACTGGATATCTTTCCATAAAAAAGTGTTTGAGAACTCTTCTTCTTTGTAATAATGAGGGAAAGCTCTTCCGAATCCGAATCGAAATTTACCCATTCAAGTGGCACCTCAAGACGACTGGTAATGCATTTGGTAAAAGAAATCTCAAAGGATGTTTTTTCGGCGAAAAATAAATGGGTTTAAAAATAAAAATTGAATGAGGACAAAGCCCGACCTTTTTCTACGGTTCTAAGTTTATCGACCATGATCTACCTCTACCGTCACAACTCAAGAAGAAGGATTTTTTCAAAGTAAAATAGCTTTGAAATCCAAGAAACCGGAGAACCCACCAGATGGACCGAGTTTGATTCGGCAATAAAAAGATTGTGAAAATGAACCAAATCCTAATTTGAAACCTTAATATACTTTTTTAAAAAGAGAAAATCATTCATGCAATGGGATAAAGTAGGACATCAAATGTTTTTTCAATTTCGAAGAAATTCAAGTTCAAACAATGAACTTTTTAAACTGGGATTTTTTACCTATTGTATCGTTTTGATTAGCCTTTTCAAAGAAGTTCTTAATACTTCTCCTTTCTTGACATTTTCCCCATTTACTTCCATTCATCAAGCGGAATTTCTACTCTTAGAAAAGATAGTTTCAGGTTTCCAGAAATAATCTTAGGAGAAGCGAGTTCATCATAAAGAGATTACTTGGGACGAACCGCAACGAAAGTGAATCAATGATGATCTGAATCTGAACTGAATGGATGTAATTTCTTTACGACTGTTATTCTACCCCAGTCTGGCCCGACACGTAACTTTGCCACAATGAGCCCTTCAAATGAAAGGAAGGGTAAGAAGGGGTATCATATCACGTAGGTCTCACAATACAATACAACCAAAAAAACGTCTTGCTCTCCATCTGGAAGTGCATAAAACACGAGCCAACCAACCAACATCACATCACCGTCGGAAAATTCGAGAGTAGAAAATATTTTGAATGCTATCACTCAACCAAAACATAATAAGTTGGGACAGGGGCATGGAATAACTTCACGAATTATTTTTTACAAAATGAGTTCGACTCCACATTAAGCACACAGTTCATCGCTCACAGAAGTCGCTTAAAATATCATTGAATTACTTACTTTGGCCTTGTAGACCACATTCCATTGAATTACTTCAAGTTTTTTATGAGATTATGAAAATCATAAATAAGTTTTTTCTACTCGTGTTTATCACTTGTACGGAGCGTGAACTAAAAAACAGTGAGACGATGGTGGTGGTGATGAGGATGTGAAGCAAGAGGACGAGGTCTAATGAAATAAAAATAAGTCTTCACAAGCAACTTCATAAGAAGCTGCATGACACACTAGCGCTTCTTGGAGAATCATCACACAAAGCACAAAGCTTGATATATTTTTTACTGGAGTCAAGCTCAAAGGTACTTAAATGCACATTAGGACACTTTTTTTTAAAAAAAACTGGAGCCTGCCACAAGACAGAGAAAAGAAGTGAGTCTGGTGTCAAGCAAATGTATCACTGAAGTTTCAGATAAAAATCCTTCACGTAAGACGGATGACGCAAGACAAGATACTTAAATGACCCAGGCAAGACTAGGAATGGCATGAGGTTCAGATTGTAGAAAGAATCTTTGGAATGAACAAGGAGCAGTTATATTTTTTTTACCTTAATAGCCCTTGGTCTGGGAGGATTGGTTTTGGTACGCGTCTACTACGTGAACTCCAAGGCTCATAAAACTCGAGGATGTTTTCATTTCCAACCAGAGAACTGTTATGTGACGAGCGTCTTTTCGACAATAAATACCGTAATAATAACAAAAAACATTTGATTCTTTGAGAAATTGAAAGTTTACTGCTTTAATTGCTCCGAAAGTTTCGCTTTCGTTGAAAAGTCCTACACTACAAGCCGTCTACTCGAGCTGACGTCTGACAACGCAATAAAGTGACAATGAATACGTAAGTGCAGTGTGAATGTACGCATGAGAAATCTGACTAGAACAGGAGAAGTAATCCCTGCACAATTACATTCAATTCAATGAAAAGTAGGAGTATAGGTACTTTAAAAAATGGAGTTCAAGTCTCCCACAAGAAACCGAATGAACCTTCTCCACAATATTTTTCCACGATCAAATAATTTTCCTTCCTTCCTGCTTCCTTATTTCGATACGGGAAAAAGCAAATAAACATTAAGAATTTTTTCATTTAATGGATGTGAAAGGAACAATGACACTTCTACGTTCCAATAATAGATAGGAGAAGCTCAATATAAAAAATAGGTGTGATCTAGGGAACGATCAGTATCTTCAGAATATGTACTCTTGATTCTTAAAAAACTCCGGAAAAAAATTTTCACACGCTCACGTTCACAATCATCTATCAGTCTTTTTTAATGCCGGATTACTATCTGTATAAATCACTGGAGAAAAAGGAAGGTTCCTGGTTAAAAACACACCTCTCCTTATTCTACTTGATGAGGATGGAAGTAATATTGAGCCTTAATTTAATTCCATCAAAGGAATTTTTTATTTCGCACCTGCTTTGTAGGCAGGGAAAATAGGGAAATAAAAGT
>JAHZNH010001822.1:0-11633 GCA_027744355.1 Tyrannoseira gladiata | reverse complement strand
AACCTGAGCAAAGAGCCAAGCAGGTAACCTAACCTAACCTTCGCTAAGCATAGAGCCAAGCAGGTAACCTAACCTAATCTAAAATGTAAGCTGAGCCAAGCAGGTAGCCTAATGGAAGCCGAACCACTATGTAACCTGACCTGAAGTCCGTTAATGCTACTTTCTCTATAGACTTAATATCTTCGGATAATCTTATTTAAGATTATCTTTGATATGTTTTATATTGTATTATTTTGGCATACCACCTAGTTGAAAATCACTTTGCTTATTACTGCCTGCTAATCTCCTGGAGCGATCTCAAGTACCGATATGAACTTCGACGAAAGACATGAGATACTTTCTTTGAGACAAGGTATTTATTCTTTCTTTCCGAGTTTTTATTCATTTAAAAAACAAGTTTGTTGTTCACACGATTAGTAGTTGATCAAAAAATTTACACCAAAATTTCAGTATCATTTCTTAAAATTTCAAATACCACAACACGCATTCTTCAAGTAAAAGTTTGGCCAAATAATGTAAATAAGGTTGTTGGAAACATGATAACTCAACACGTCATCATATCGTTGACTGCGGTCACATTACTATTGGGACCTTTTAAAGATTCGTTAATATCTCTACGAAAGACTGTGAGATTTTGGGTAAAGCGATCTCTATTTTTGACGACAAGGTTGCGCTCGATTCCTTCCATCAAGGTTTCGAACCATTGTGCCATGCTGGCTTGTTTCTCTGGAGGTTGATTTCGTATAATGTTTTCTCGTAGTTGTCCAAAAAACTATTAATGTCAATAAGGAATAGACATGGAAAAATACGAATGATTATTAAAATTCAGAGAACAGTAGACACATATATTCCATAATGTAATTATAATGACATGATAAAACGATAGGTAGCGTGATTACTGATTACCTCTTCGTTTAGGAGGATTAAGCCTAGTAGGGGCCTAGACATGGACCACTGATTGCGACAGTCTTCAAACATCACAATATTTAACACAGTCTCAAGCATTTGCTGTAATATTTCTGGATGTTGCTCAACGGTTTGAAGAACTCGCTCACTGTTACTCATTGTGAATGGCCGGGCTGGCTTTCGATCTATAATTTGAGGCAACATGAGGCATTCATGAACCTTTACAAAATCAAAGTATAGCTTTCTCTAAGACTTACTTTTCTGAGTCCATTGTTTGAACAAGTATGATACAATATGATCAAGAGTGGAGCAGCATCCAGCACAGACCATTGTATCTTAAATAAAAGAAAAAAATCAATAATTACGGATCAGCAGATATTTACTTATATAACGGCTGGTTTTAAGCAGTTGGTCAAATTTATTAACAGTATGGTTAGCCAAATTTTTAGACTATTAAGAGTATTTACCTAGAGCAGAGAGTCCTTCTGAGATTGATGACAGAATGTAGAGAAACATGCTAGGATCCAAGGATGCCAAAAAGTTCATGTGGTCCTGAGCAATACACTCCAGTAATACATAATAGGTGAGGGAGAGTTTGGGAAAATCCTACGGTTATCCATAATAACTTTACATACACCATCGACATTTTAGACAATATAATATAAATAATAACAGTAATATAGCAATACCATCAAGTCAGACAGGGGAATGGATAGAAGAAGCTTGACGAAGCAGTTTAAGACATTATCTAGAGCATCATCGCCATAGAGTCGGAAGACACCAAAATTTACATAGTTACCGCAAAGTGCCGCTTTAAGCATCATAAAGCATATCGAAACCCCTTTCAGTTTCATGGGATAAAGCTGAGCCTTCGGTACTTCCACAGTAAGAATCCGATTCCCTTCAAAGTAAGTACATAATAATTCAACCATCATAAAGACTTGAAGATTGATTGTATTTCCATGTAGATTGAAATTAGAAAGATTGCAAGCTCGATATACTTACCGTATGCACAAATCATTTTACTTGCTTCACGAAATAGCAAAATGCCATTAGGAGAGCAAACATCAAACTGCAATCTCTGTGATCGGTTTTGTACCAATTCGGCAAATAATTTCAACACCGGTGTGGTAACAATGGGGTCATGAAACCACAGCTCTACGGCACGCTGAAGGATAGGAGTGTACGCAGGGTAGCTGAAAAGATAATAGCAATGTGAGCAAAACAAAACAAAAACAATGAAATATTACTACTTTATTTCTTTCACTTACATCCAATCAAAAAACATCATGTAAGTGCTGCGGGTATTGAACGCAAAAATTATTCCTCGCAAATCTCTAGCAAGTCCAACAATTCTCCATTTGGCCTCTTCATTTCTGAAAATGGTTGTTTCCGCATTTGCAAGCATCTGGCCAACGCTTTCGATTTGGGCTAAATATAAAGAAAACATAACGTATTTAAGACGTCGCCACATTTTAGGGACTACTTGAAAAGTTTAAAGAGACATTTACATAAAAGTGTCTTAAGCTATTGGCTACCTGTCAAAGGCACCATAAATGTATGAAACTTCTCCTCATCTTCGCCTAAGTCCACCATCAACAATCTACCGAGAGCAGTGTAAAAAATAGTACGAAATCGCAGATCATTCACGTTCTGATTCAGTCCTAAGAACGGAAAATGCTCTCCCTAGAAATAAAATTTTCGCATCTAGTTAAAGTCAGTCAGGACATAAATACTTGAATACGACTGGTCACGTAGAAAAATTAAAATACAAATAGAACCTAATTGATTATGAAAACTTTGGCCAGGATAATAAAATTGAACTTTGTAATAGAATATAATATATTTACCGTGTGATTGTTGAGCATAAACTGGACCTCCTCCAACTTGACTAGTTTCCGTACACTATTGTATCCAACAGAAAGATCGCCTAGCAAATTCAAGGTTTTGGAGAGAAGAAGTTCACAGCGGCTCCAGTATTTCAAATTCGTAATACTAGAATGATAAATAATTTTCAATGCGTGATTAATCAGGAAACATCATCGTGGAGGTGGGCTCAGTGGACCACCATTAACACTTATGAATTATTAGAGTTACTTTTGTAAGTGCTTACAACATCACGACCAGTTAAGTACACGTTGTAATAAATATCACGTTATTTGTTATAACTGAGATTTCTATTGGGACGCTTAATAGACAAACATGACTATTTACTCACCGACAAACTAACTCCCCGTCCATACTATCATGTTCTTCGTTGGAATTAAACGACACCCTTCCACCAATAGCCGCCCCAATAATATAAACTAGCCATGTAAGTTGACCTGTTTCAAGAAGAACAACAGTGAATAACAATACGGTAGTCACAACGTAAAACGGTAAAACGTTTTCTTAATTCTTCAATAAAAAATCATAGTGAATATAGACATCAAGAGCAAAAACTAGAAGCTTTAGAAATTGAATCTAAAAATCAATGGCAATCAAAAGTGAAATTGGTTTCACGGATCTTATTTGCACTTAATCGTAGTCATACCTAAAATTAATTTCAAAAACTGTCACTACCATTTAAAATGTTTGGACTGGAAACACTAACTAATTATGCATCATGCTTTTACGCACCTTCTTGAATAGCAATATCAATGGGAGCAGGAGTACGTCTCTGAAGTAACTCTTGGTAATTTTGAGCAGATTGGTCAAACAGTTGGACAATTAGTGCACATGTCTTCTGATATTCACAACGACCAATAACTGAGAGCTGCTCAAGCTGTTGTGTTACCATGGCGGTGTCATCAAGTGGGTCATCGGTTCCCTCCCTGTGTCATTAAAAGAAGTGGATATTAGCTCTTTGAACCTTCATTACTTACATGAATTTTGAACTTCCTTACTTATTCAATATCAATTGATAGTGTACCTGATGCAAATTCCAACGGAATCAATACGGGACGTAATGTAAGCGCGAGTAACTTCAGGAGTATATGTTTCTAACATATGAGGTTCTGTAGCCTTAACGTAAGGGACTGAAGCCACCATCCGTTGCCACAAACTAAGAAGGTAATGGACACTGTTTGGAGCAACTTGAAGCATTTGCTGTCAAAACAAAAAGAGATAATATTCGTTATTATTGCTCCTTACGGCTTGCAACAAAACTGATTTTTACTTGAACTTACTCGTAGACTATCTACAGTGAATTTGGCTATAAGTTGAATGGCTTCCGGATAGCTCTCGACGACCACCAGTTCTCCAAGCTGATAATTCGATTTGAGACGTGCCAATAAGCGACAGAATTCATGGTAATTATTAGTGTCACTCAGTCCCTGAATTAAAAACAAACAGTTTTAAATAGGATTACACGCGAATGAACGTTTGCGTAGTTTGAAGCAAACACTAACACTTATATGCGGATTCAGCAGAATGTTCTTCACTCCATTCACTAAATGTGTGAGAAACTTTGCTCTTTCAGCGTTACTGAATAGCGACCGCCTGACGGATGCGATTTGTACTAAGCAGGAAAGTGCCTGATCAAAATTTATAAAACAAAATAGTCGACAAAGTTAAAATTATTATCTTTCAACTGCATTTCATGAATTTTCATACATATATTGAAAAATACTTGCTAGCATTACCATTGGCGACAGAGATGACGGAAGCGTATGGTAAAGATCAAAGAAAAGTTGTAGCGTTCCAAAGTCTAAAAATGCTGGTCGCCAGTTGGTAGGAATCTGAACTGTACAGAGATCATCCGAGGATTCGTCCGTTGACGTTCCAATGAAATCGAATGTTAAACAGTTGTGAGCCAAACGAAGGCACTGGTTCATTAACCCATGCTAAACAACAAAAATCATTCTTGAATTACATAATTTCCTGCTTTAAACTGTGTGATATAGAAGAGATGAATTGTTATCAAACCTCTATAAACACATTACCTGTAATCCATCATCAAAGTTAATCGTTTTCCGGCTATCTAACGCGGTTTTGAGAAGTGTACAACACAGGCGAAAAATGTCTAATAATTGTTGGTCCCGAAACGAGGATGCAATTTTCCTATGTTTGGTAAGAGAACGATTGGCATCCGCTTCAGACACTTGATTCATTTCGCTGGTTAACACTGACAGCAACTGAACACCGATGGTGCAATGTTCAACTGACCCCTAAATCAAAGAAAGGCGCCATAAGATCTGAACTTGTCTAACTCTTAGTCTTTTTTATGGTTGAAATATTATATTAACCTGTAGAAAAGTTCCGATATCCACGATCACATTACGAAATACAAACTCATCCTTTTCTTGATCAAACCATCCTAACTTCGTAATACGAGCGAATAGAACCGTTAATGCTTGAACTACATAAGCATCTAGTTTGATTCGAGTTGCCAAATAAGTAAGAATGTAGTTTCCTAAGCAAAAGGAGATAAATGTATAAAAATAACATTACTGTACTTTTAGGAATAGTTATGATACAAAAACTTACTTATTTGGATTCGCTGCTGCAAGGAAATAATTTGGGCAGGACGTGACACGAGCTTTGTTAAAGTGGTAGCAGCCAGTAGCTGGGCGTAAGACGAAGTTGCCCTCTCCAACAGGAGTTGACATTTCACCAATGTGTCTGGAGAGTTCTACAATAGATCGCAGGTTCCGTCAGAAATACAAGGGAAATGTAGACATAAAAAATCAACCAGAGAAAGGAATAATTGATAGTGAGTAATAAAATCGCATTATGTCTAACCTGGAAGTTAACAAGTGCCTTTTCAGCTTCCGCCCGTTGAACTTGATCATTAGACTCGTACAAATGCTTACAAAGTAGCTCTAGCTGCTGGATTTCCTAAAAATTGTCAACGATGTAAAAAATACAATTATCTTGGAATTACTTAAGTCAGAGTTTTGTCCCAGCACAAATCGATTTCCTTATTTACCTGGTCAACAGCCATCTCTCTTGGCGACTTAAGTACAAATTGACTTTATTACGTGAAAGCTAATTTAAATTATTTAACGCCGCTTAAAAATTACTCCATTTCAATACTGCCAGTACTACGAGAACGTGCAAATGTTTCTATTTCCCGTATTTTTTAAGGAAACACATTTAAGGGTAGAAAAAACTGAAAACTATATATCGGAAGGTGTGCCAACGACGTCGACTTTCCCAGCAAATTTTACTAGTTACTTGTCTTTGTCCACTAGTGATTTAGTTCAGATAAAAAAACTGTTTGCCCGTCTTCTCTAGTTCCCACATTCCCATAGTAAAAACATTTACTACGTTGTGTTCCTACCAAAAAAAATTCACCACAACTTCCAATGTGTCTGTGTGTGTATAAAAAACATGCATATGCATCTCTCTCATCTTTCGCGTATAATATTTATAACACATTCGTCGCCGTCGCCCCTACAGTTTTCAATGAAAACTTTTCATGTCAGTATTAATGTATTAATTTTTATGTTCTCAGGGTATGGTGATGGTGCTCGGGATCGGATCTGTGTCAGCAGTGCCAAGAGCACAAGATACGATACGTTGTTGTTAGTCCTAGTACTGCTCAATGGCTTTGAGTGTTGATTGGAGTGAGAGCGAGTGGTGTCTTTTTTCTTGTCTTTCTTCATCTCAAACCAATGCAATGCGTTCGTTCAGACAGAGTGCGATGCGAGCGAGCGAGCGAATAAGATGTGTGAGTGAGCGAGTAGTTGTAGTTTTGGCTTTGTTAATGACTGCGTTCATTTTGCAAAAGGTGAATAGATACTCTCGGAAGTGCTTGCTCCTGCCTACCTGCGGCTGCTAACACCATGCTATAAGCCCGACTAGTAAGCGAGAATATGTCCCAAGAATTAAAAGGACTTTCACTTTTTTATGTTGATGAGGCAAGGAGATTTAGTAGANTAAGCCCGACTAGTAAGCGAGAATATGTCCCAAGAATTAAAAGGACTTTCACTTTTTTATGTTGATGAGGCAAGGAGATTTAGTAGAGTAAAAAACTAGCTGGCCAGAGAAAACTCGAGTTGGAATCTTTCTTTTTTAAACCAAAGTAGCTTAGAAAATCTGGCTGGCGAGATTAGTAAGCTATAGCAGGTAGATAAAAGCAAGCATCTTTCCGGAGTATATGTATCTGTCTTTTACATGCATTCATTGCACTCCACACACGCAGAACGCTACGAATGCTTTAAATGAATGTGCTTTAAGGCTTAAGAGTATTGTCGCAGGTGTTTGCGCTATATTTAATGCGAAGAATTTGTCTAGTAAAGCTAATAAATAATGCAGAGAACAAGAGATAATTCTGATTGATCTCCAATCTCTATATTACATAAACGCACTATAGAATCCAATGCTAATGTCACGCATTTAAGTACATGTTCATTGTTCATCCAATTAAAGACTAGTTTGCATGGATTTAATGATAAAAGTCGGGAGAAAGCAGAAATGCATGTTGCATTTGGGAGGAAAATGTCCTGACAACTCACTTTGTTTTATAGAAAAATGTCATTAAACCGTTGTCTAGTGTTACACTGCTAAATATGAATTTTCTCCACATCGGAAACATTTCCCCAAAAAACCTTGCAACTACCCGCAGGCCTACGCGAAACCTGATGTTAACCTTTTGAAATAATTAGGTATTTGAATTGGAAAGAAATACTTCATTATCATGACTTGTCCCTATCATGTTTACGTAAGAAAAAGTATATGGCCGTTAACGGCCTAAAATTTCATCAAATCCAATGTTATATTATGTGCATATGCTTATAGCACTGCTTTATCCTAACTGTACCAATACCACCAATTAATACATCTACATCCTAATTATGATTATTGCAACGACTTCTACTGCACGTCGGCACCTCGTAAATTCCGTTTAGACATTAACAACTATAAGTGCAAAACATTCGGAAATACCTGTATCATCCAATTCTCCCAACATGGTGACTGAGGTGGTAGTGGAAAATTCATATCCTGCCAGTTTTGTTGGCGATGCTGAAAAGAAGCCCGTCTCTGGAGCAACCGTTCGAGGTGAAGCTCTGCAGAAATATTTGAAAAATCAGTCGCCTTTCGCGTCATATATCAGTCATTAACTTCATTAAATGTTTTGATTGAAAATATATGTAATTACTGTGCATTTTATCAATAGCAATTATATCCTTTCTGTAATTTAAATCAACGCTTGATCAATCAATCGTATATCTTGAATAGTTCCAACTTCCTCCTGATTCAGAAAATCCGTTGAGAGCTAAAAAGTTGGTTTTTAGAAAATAACGATATCAAACAAATTGATTAGTCTAGTTAGTCTGGTTTTACTTGATGATGATAAACTGTTCCGGAAATTATAGTAACCAAATCAACCTATCGTTAATACAAATTCTCCGGACTTACCTAATCAAAAAGAATTTTCTTAATAGACTTCAGTATCATTCGAGTATAGTCGCAATTTTTTATTACTATTACCATCATAAATTCTTGATCGCCAATTTTCTTTTTAAAAAGTAATTAGTAATTATTCCATCTGTATTACTTCCGAATCAATCACGATGACGATGAGATGTGATGTAAATGAACTCGAAAAATTACAAATATTGGTAAGATTAACTGAGTGAAACAGCTGCGATAAACTACTAACGCGAACAAGTCTTTAAAAAAAGTTCAGGGGTTGCGCAATCTCTAGAATTCGTTTTTTCATTCTCGCATTCAGGAGAAATTAGGTAGTAAGGCACCTAACTAAACAAAACAATCATTAAAATACCTACTTAATACTTAATTGTAACGCACGACTAGAAAATAAAATGATGGACGGTGTTGCAAACCACAGCACAGGCCGAACTTTGCCTTGATACTGAGACAGCGATTTTACTCTTTGACCTTTTGTGCCGGTCCGTTGTGGTGGCAGTTATATCCGTCGCATAAATATTTGCCGCCTTTACTTTTGCCTCTGACATGTACATTTACATGTTGCCAATTTAATTGCATGCAATTCATCCAATCTTTCAAGTGGAATTTTAGGAGGACGATCATCAGGAAACGGTCGAGAAAACAAATCAGAGTCACATGGCTCACAAGAGATGTCTCTCTTTCGCTTGTGGTGAAAGAATGGAATGCGTGGAACTCGTTGGGGCAATTTGATGCATTGCAAATCTCATCTTGTGAGTACGCGTGTAGGAAGTTAAGTGTAGCAATAAATGGATAAAGTTCATTAAAGTAGACTTAATTCTCGTGACGTGGTTCGCTTTTGGAAGAGTTATCAAATTAGTGTTGACTATGTCGACAATTGTTACCTTCGTAAAACCTCTAAATCCATTAAAATTTTCATATTAATTTCTGAAAATAAGAATATAATATCCATGTATGGCCGGAATCGTGAATCGGATTTGTCTGAGCACATTAACTAAGCATTGTGCCTAATAAACATCTTGATGTTGTTCGACTTCAATGCAACTACTTATAGACAAAGTCAAGATAATTAGCTAATTCATGGGGCATAGTCTTTAGCATTTGTTCATTTTATTGTTTCAGGAATTTAAAAGCGCTGTCTTTAAAAATTAAGCTTATAGTTACTTTTTCGTTTCATTCTAGCTTCTGTTTTCTGCTAGCAATTAAACAAAAATTACTTTACCTCTGTCACAAAATATCCACCTCAGAGTCAAATAGCGAAGGAAATGTAAAATGTGTTTCACTACTCATTCAAAAAAAAATCATTAAATTGATGAGCCCATTCTGAAAAGTTGTTGTAGCGTACATTCAAATATATTATTTCAAACTCCAAACGTCATATCGCATAAAACCATGTACAAACCAGTTATTACTTATTAATGGCCCCTAGTTTGTGGAATACATGAAATAGGCGTCATGAATGAGGTGTGTAGGAAAAAAAGTCACCCCTGCGCAAGTAAACACAGGTTTCGACAGTCTTTAACGATATGCATTATAAAAAAGATTGTAAGCCCACAAAAATTGTGAATCCTTAGAGAGGTGGAGCAAAGCATTAACCTCTTTTATTGGCCCACACGTTGAACGACGCTCGTTGTCATAGGCACCTTTAACAACGATAATTGTCCTGCCTAAAAAATTAAAGCATGTCTCGTGGCAATTGTGGCGGTGCCGCCGTAGAAATACGGAATTTATGTACTGGACCGGGTCAAACGAGCGCTACGGAAAGCCATGAAATATTTAAAAATGCTTTTTGTCTGCAAAACGAACATGAACCACTTACAAGGCTGAGTTATGCATATTTTAAAAAACTCCTATGCTTTGTTTTGAAATGAGCCGGGAGTAAAACGAATGCTAAATGGGTAAATGGCGCAGTTATCAGTTTGCACTTTTATCAACAAAAAAATGAACGTTAGATGCAGTGAGCCCGGTATCCCTGAAAATGAGAGTAGATGAAGTGGATCGGAGTTTTTCAACGGCGACCCTCTTAAATGAATTATACAATTCTCAATGATCCAGAATGAAACCCTACACGGAGGGTTCGATAGCTGAGCAGTTTCGGATCTTGAGCAGTAAGTATATTATGCACTTGAATGCGCGATTTTCTCCCACTTTCATGTCCAGTTCCGGGTCCCACTCTTAAGCAGAGAGCTGGTATGATTAGCATGAGCAAGTAACATTTTAGAGCAAACGAATGTAAAATTGAAGTACCGAGCCCTAATGAATTCGACTTAATGAGAAATTATGTCCCACTGTATGAACAGATATTTGCGTGTTGTGAAATTTTTTACATGACTGGAATGTTGTACTTTAGTCGATTCTTTGCAGCGGCCAGTCTTGTTCTCTGTGTCTAGTAATTCAACCATTCGATTCCCCATGAGACTGGCCTATGGCTCGTTAGTTTTATGCGAACCAAAAAATGTTTGTTTAGAGTAGTAGGACCACTGCACGTTCAGAATTACATTCATTATTATGTGAGCTCCTGATCTGGTTGAATATATCTGTGGTAATAATAATAAAAGTGAGATTATTACGTTTTAAGTATCCTATTCGAAGTCATGTTAAATTTTTCACTACCGTTCCAACATTTTGCTGGACAAAATTGAGGCAATAAAAATGCGCCCATGGATCGTGATTGTCAGCGGAATGTAACAGGACGGAAGAAAAAGGTTGGGTGGGGCATTGCAAGAATAACGATTTCAGTTCCAGTAAGGGTAAAAGGAACCCCGTATTTTTCGATGGTACATTCTTCTCTTTCTACTTTTTGCGAAGGTGATAGTTCTGTTTTATGGGGAGAAGAGGAGTACGCGACAACCATCACCATACAATCACAAGTTTATGTGGGTGACTGTTATTTATTGCAACTGTCCCTCAACCAACGTCCCATTGTTAAACCAACCTAGTTTATGAGCATTATTGGTTGTATATCTATCTATTTAATGGATTGTTTCGATGATGTCGGTAATGGATCGGAGGAGGTGGGACTGGTAGGCTATTTTAAAGTGAAACAATATCTTCAGTCACAGTAAGTACTTACTTAGTTGTTGCCGTTGACAAGCTGAGAGCTTCTTCATAATCTTCCCGCTTTCAAAAAGAACGTGTGTATAAGTTTAATGCCCGTAGAAATGTGCAGGAGGTGTATATATGATAATAATGCTTTACTCCGCGTGGATGATGAAAAAAAATCAGGGAAAATGTAAGGCCATCAATTCCATATTGGTTTTCTAGAAACGAATAATGATTTGTTTTGAGGAGGAGTTGTAATTTGTACTGAATCGAGAGTGACTAAGGGTGTGCTATTCTAAGTATCATTTTATATCGAGCATCTTTTCTCC
>JAHZNH010001821.1:0-25474 GCA_027744355.1 Tyrannoseira gladiata | reverse complement strand
AGTTCCAGAGAAGAAGTTTCCATTGGATCCAAGGGCCACTCTTGCAACACTACCAGATCTGGTGAGTACTTGTTTTGACAACCAACATTTTGTTTTTTTTTGTTTCCGTTCTGTTTTATGCTATATACGGTCATATTGATATGATTTTTAAACACTAAAAAATATTCGATTTTTTAAAAGTTGGATTCTTCAATGTTCTTTTCTTCCTAGCCACTGAGTACTATTTGCTCATACTTAGGACCATTGGACCTGTTGGCGCTTCGGGAGACCTGCATCCGCATTTCAGGGTTCGCTCAGGACGAGATGGATGAACAAGAGAAGGATAGATATCGACGTCGTGAGGATGTGCAAAAAGGGACAGGTGGAGTCTTTGTGGAGGATTCAGTTCAATCGTTGAGACGTCAGCTCCGGAGATTTTGGGATCTTGAGCGGCTACCACAGAGGAAACTGGTGATAAAGCTTGATGAGTGCGTCAACAATTTGGCGTACTTGGAAACCCTGGATGAGTTTCTGATGGTAACCGGAGAGCGTTTCTTGTGCTTGGAGATTGCAGTCAGCGAAGAAGAAGCCCATGCCGTGCAAAATGATATCCTGGTTGAAGAGGTCACATGGCCTATCATTACCGGAAGGACTCTCTTTCGTCACATTCGTGACTGGTGCAGTTTGATGCCAAATTTGATGCGGATTGTTCTCCCTGGACGAATCAGAGTGCCATTTTGTCAAGTAAAGTGTCACACACAGCTTGTACCATTTGTTGCCCTTGCTGACCTTTGCTATGTGGACTTTAGTGAGCAGAGTTATGAGGATTTGCTAATGTTCACGCGTATTAGAAATATGAATCCTCAGTTACCAGCCGGTCGTTTTGCGAATCCAACTCGATGTATTTACTTTTAAATACGTTGATGTGTCGATGAATGCCATTTTATGTATAGTTGTACATAATAATATTCTGTATGGTTTTTATGAACCAACGGTCCTTTTAAGGACCACCAAAATTTCCAAAGAGCAAAAATATGGTATAGAATGAGACGACGCTGAATATGAATTTATTAAAGTTTGCTTATTAGAGAATACAAGTGTATTTGATTTAATTAAAGTTCATTTGAAGACTCATACATTTAATACAAAATGTAGTTTATGTATATTGAATTCATTGCTCTGATAAAAAGGATTCATTTTAGCATCTCATACTCAGTACCAAAACAGTGTAAGTGGGGCTCTTATCAGTTATATAATTCGTGATTCACAATTCATTAATCATTCATTCATCAAACGGCATCAGTTGCACAATGGAGAGGTCATCTTTTACGAGCTAATTAAGAGAAATTTAATTTACGACATACATTTACTGTTTTTGTCATGCTATACTGATCAGCAGTTTAGAAATCTATCTATTAAATAGGAATAGCTTCTATTAGTCGACTACTTCAAACTAAAAATAATTGTGTAATTATTGTTTTTCGCTATGCATATGTTTGGGATGACATTTCCTGGAGTAATTGGTAGCATTCATCGTATTCTCCCTCTTTGTGAATAATTGTCATCTTCGGGTGGGGTTCCTTTCTGATGACGTATCGCAAGATAGCACAAAACTCGTCGACAAAACGGGGCCATCCAACTACAATTATAAGATCTGGCCGTGGAAGATCTTGAATGAGAGAATGAAGGGACATGGTTAAAAAACATTACATTGGTTATAATTAATTTATCACAAAATTAACAGTGCGGAACCTTATGATTGTGGGTTACTGCTTACCAAACGAATGGATTACAAAATTTGACGTGATGAGTACTGAGTATGGAGCCATTGTTTTCTGCATAACGACACTGTATTCGATCGCGGGATTGAAATTGGAGCATTTAACGAAGGGAACAGGATGAAACAGTCCTCCAGCATATTCAACAGCGTCTCGAATCGAATCTGTCCAGTTCGTTGACCTTGTTATAATCCATACTCGAAATACCCCTTGTGCGTTCTTGAGGGTTGTCGTTATCGCTTCCATTCGGTCATAGTTGTTCCATTTGCACGGGAGTAACTGGATTGAACGTTGTTTGAATCCAGTAATATCTGAATGTAACGTGAGCTCAACCCTAGATTTGGATTGAGTGAGTAGTCTTCCAATTTCCAGGTTGGATAGGTTTCGCGTGTTGTATTGGAAGGCAAACGTGGGGACATTTCCCTGTATTCAAAAAAAGTTTGTTGACAAGTGTACATTAGTAAACAGCATAACTCGATGCTCAATTGTTAGTGATAATAACAACGTCCAAATTTTGATTCAATTCTTAATTACGTCTCCTACTTGTAGATTTAGGCAAGTACTATTGGCAGGGACTATTTTAATTTGCGCTCACCTGACGGTTGATTTTTTTGACAAGTTGTTTGAAGTGTTTTGCTGAGTCTCCAATGAGCAGGTGGTCCGTACCCCAGAAAAGTACATGCATCAATTTGTCACAGTATAAAACTCCGTTTGTATTTGCTTCTAGCGCGTAAAATAGTCTGGCCATTGTTCCAATGAAAACGTCGCAGCGTTTCTGGAACATGAGAGTTTTAATTGAAAAGAACCAGAGCATTCAACGTGTATTTGAAAATGCATTAGTATTACAAATCATTAGGAAACTTGTTAGTTTATAATTTGTAGAATTGTATTAGTTTCACCAGATTATATTTATACAGTGCATATATCATGATAGATTGGGTAAATAAAAACTCACCATTGCTTTTTCCCTCTTATACGCGTTGTTCATTTCGTATGACTCCACGACCTCGAGTTGAGCATGGGCGAACACTCGGTCAATCCACTTTTTCATTTCGAGAGAGACAATGTTGGAGGGGACGACAATGAGGAGGATTGGCTTGATTCCAAAGTGGGGCACTACTTCAACACTCTCCCTGGTACACTCATCCTCCTTCTCGACAACAGCAGCTTTAGTTGCTCCTGCTCCTCCTCCTCCTGTTTCTTGTTGGCGGTTGGTTGCTTGACGTTGGTAGTCCTCTGTAAAAACCTCGTTTCTCCAACGGTAGACTGAGTTGAGTAGTGGGAGGAGGATTGCAAATCTGCTTGCATCCGTATCACGGACCTGGATGATTGCGTCTCGGTCACACATGCCCAATGCCGGTACAATGACTCTTTCCACTCCTTGTGGGAACATTTTGCGTCCCAGCTCAACACACGATATGATGCTGGGATGAAGCACGTGTCCTAGCTCTTGCCAAGAAATGATGGGGGTAACTGGGGGAGAGTCGTAGTAGCGGAAGCAGCAGTCCTCCTTGGTGGTTTCAGGCTTTTCTTGCTCAACAATTGTTTGGCGGATGGAGTACTCGATCACACACGTCACTTGAGGTTGTTTTCCCTCCAAGCCGTCCACAGTGATGTCGCTGGGGTCGTACTCGGTGCCATAAATCTCAATGTTGTGATGCAACTGTTCAACCGAATCGAATGGAACCGTGAAGTATGGTTCGTTGAGGTACCCTGAAAATGTATCGACTTTTGATGGCACGTCTTGTTTCGTCTCTGTCATCATTGAGAAATCAAGCTCCACGATGGACCGGTTCTTTTGGTGATGAGAAATCGGTGTGTCGGCGGAGCCGTGGATAGCAAACACAAATAGTCGTACCCCTCTGAGTCTAGTTTTGAGAAATTGTGCCATGATGAAAATAGTTTGATACGTGGGTTCCTCATCCGTTTCTCCATTTATGTTTTTGACCATGATGATTTGTATAAGGATGGGCGTACCTGTAAAAACCAATAAAAAAGTAGGAGTGTTGAAACAATTCTGAGGGGAAAAAATTTGTTGACTATAACATGAAGGAGGACAAAGGATATAACTTGTTATATCCGGAGACTTACTTGGACTTGGGGACTTGACAAAGTCCATTGGGATGACGAATGGAACAAAAACACGTTCTCCTGGACTCACACACTCTGCAAGTTCTGGATGCTCACGTCCAATGTGAGAGAGGAATTCTTGAAGGGATTGGAACGGACCAGAGTTTTGTTGTTGTTGTTGAGGACATGGACCACCATCAATACCTACTCCTTCTCCTCCTCCTCCTCCTCCTTCTGATGCTCCTACTCCTTCTTCTGCTTGTTGTTGTTGTTTTGGACAGTAGGCGAATAACTGAAAGGGACACTCCATTCGGTGGCGCTCGTAGTCATGTTCAGATTTTGCAACGTATGTACAACCCAACGATTGCAATGGACAAGCAAACAGGACGGATGGATTTCTAATGTATAGAGTTTATAATAATCCTAATGATAAAGTGGAAATGAATTTTTTTTATATTTCTTGTGGTTTTTTTTTTGTCTTTTTCTTACAGCAGAGTAAACGGGTTTATATTTAGGTCCTTCATTCGTTGTATCAATTTCGGAACGATGGATCCAATTCGATCGCGGAGAATAATTGCTCTTTCGTTGCTGCTACTTATGCCGTTACAGTCGAATAAATTGTCGACCCCTTGGGAATATATTTAACAGTTTTAAGGGCATTGATATAAAAGTATTTGAGAATTTAAGATTTCTATATACTAGATGAGTGGGTGAAAAAAACTTACAGTTGTATAATGATGTTGTCGGATGTGGCAAATTCCCGTTTGAATCAACTTTAGTACCAGCATTTGTTTTTGGTTGCTCATCTCCTTCGTCTCGAACAGCTGCTGATTTTGAAAATGTTTTCACCATCACTTGTTCGTTGAAGCGGACTTTTTTCGGTTGTTGCATCTTACTCGGACTGAGTTGCATTTGATTTGAAACGACTGTTGGCATTCCCTCTAGGCGGTTAATAAGACTCTGAGTATTTGATAAAGTGGCAGCAGGCATTGATCCCTTGACTGCTTGGATAAGAGTTGATGAACAGAAGTACTGTGGAGGTGCGGAAGAAGACGTCGTTGAAGAGGAAGATTGGGCAGGAAATGGAATCGGTTGTTCAACCGGAACAACGACATTGAATCCATAAAAATCGATACGTTTGCGAATGAGTGAGTCAATATCTTCCTCCGTCTACAAATAATGTAATAACGAAAGTAAAAATGTTAGTATTTGTTGTTACTGATCATTAATTCTTATTGTTTTTTTGTGATTTAATTTTTATCAAGTGTAAAGTTACCTGTATAAATCGACGGGTGTCAAATATGTAGGTGAAACGAAGTCTGTCAATCAATAGTTCGCGGATGGTGTTGATGTCCAGCGGGATGCGTGCCAAACGCCACTCCTCTTGTTTGTCACAATTGTCCTCCATTTTTTAAGAAAAAACTTGGCTGAAATTTTATTTTTGACTTTGGAATTTAATAAAAACTTTGACTTGAAAAATTAAATCAACAATCAAATATTAATTTCACGTGTCTGGTTAAGAGTGTTCTATTTTGTTCAGAGTTGTTTGCTTTTCAGCGGGCAAACATCGAATGACGGACTGGGAGAAAAAATGTTTGGTTCTCTGAAAATCCATGTGATGCAGGTGAAGTATGATGGAACCTTGATGCGTTGAGAAACTTTATGTTGTGAGAAACATATTTGCATATTGCATTGATAACTTAATACGTAGCAAGTAGCGAGTAGTAGCAAACTTAATACGTTGTAGATGTAGCAAGTAACAATGTTTAATTGTGGAATGAATGCATGGAAGGAAGAGTGTTAATGAATGAGCAGTTTAGTGCTCTGGTTGTATGCTGATATTTGTACACTTCACAATGTTTTATTGTTACAGCAGAAAAGGTGAAAATCTTTTCCCAAATGTACTCTTTTCCTTACAATGTTTCATCGTCGCTTCCAAGAGCATGACAATGTTTCATCGTCGCTTCTGAGAATGTGACAATGTTTCATCGTCGCTTCCAGGAGCATGACAATGTTTCATCGTCGCTTCTGAGAATGTGACAATGTTTCATCGTCGCTTCCAAGAGCATGACAATGTTTCCTCGTCGCTTCTGAGAATGTGACAATGTTTCATCGTCGCTTCTGAGAATGTGACAATGTTTCCTCGTGATACGTATGAGGTATGAGTCATGTTTGGATGAAATTCGCGAGTAGCTACTTACTTAATTATATGTAGTGATAAGATAAGCATGGGACATGAAACAAATGAATTCGTATCAAACTTTTGTTCCCTTTTGTTTCCATTTTCTTGTTCTTATATCTTCATTTGCATGGAGCTAGAAAGCTAGAGTGTAGATGGAAAAGTGTAAATGGAAAAGTGTGACTGGAAAAGTGTAAATGGTAAAGTGTAGATGGTAAAGTGTAACATTAAAAGTGTGACTGGTAAAGTGTAGAAGGAAAAGTGTGACTGGAAAAGTGTAAATGGAAAATGTGTGACTGGTAAAGTGTAAATGGAAAAGTGTGACTGGTAAAGTGTAGAAGGAAAAGTGTGACTGGAAAAGTGTGACTGGTAAAGTGTGACTGGTAAAGTGTAGATGGTAACACTGTAGACATCACACTTTTCCATCTACACTTTTAATGTTACACTTTACCAGTCACACTTTTCCATTTACACTTTACCAGTCACACTTTTCCATTTACACTTTTCCAGTCACACTTTTCCTTCTACACTTTACCATTTACACTTTTCCATTTACACTTTTAATGTTACACTTTACCAGTCACACTTTTCCATGTACACTTTACCAGTCACACTTTACCATTTACACTTTTCCATTTACACTTTTCCTTCTACACTTTACCAGTCACACTTTTAATGTTACACTTTTCCTTCTACACTTTTTTCTTTCAATACTTGAGTGTGACTCCCAATTCATTTATGAGAATGTTACCAATTTGACCTTTATGTATTATCTAATAATGTGCATATTATATAGTGGTGAGGATGGAGAAAGTATTAGAACGTGTTTGTATGATCTGTTCTCTGCTCAGAATATGTAGTATGAGGTATAGCATCTTTTATTTAACAATTAATAATAGTTTAATAATCACTTTCTTCCAAAAACCCCTTTGGTCTGGATTCCATCTCCCACAACAAGAATTTGTCATCTCGGGGTTCCTACTGCACCACATCATAATCATCGCTGTCTCGAAATTCACCCGTTTTCAATTATTCCTATCACATCTTAAATCTTGATGTGTTTATTTAATATCACGTCTTAATCATGCGTTAGTCATGTCAAGGGGTATGGAAAATGCAGTTAGTCGTAGATAATGTCTCACAAGCAGGCTGACTTAGGTGATCAGCTCTAAACTGTCAACCAAAGGTCATTACATGTCATTTCGGATGTGCTGAACACGATGGGAGCAACCGTTCGTCTGCCCATGACCCCTGACCTTTTTTTAATTTGCAAAATAAAATACTCCTCTTTGTCTCCCCAGCATGTTCCTTATGCATTCTCTCTATCGCTTGCTGTTTCAATCAGTGAGCAGCGCGTCGATTAGATGCAGGCGCGAAGTTGAAAATGAACGCATATACATACATATGGAACAATACTATTCTTGCCAACTTGAAAACAAAGGGTGGGTGTTTTATTTTGCAAATTAAAAAGGTCAGAGGTCATGGGCAGACCAACGGTTGGCTTCATCGTGATCAGCACATTCGAAATGACATGTAACGGCCTTTGGTTGACAGTTTAGAGCTGATCACCAAAGTCAGCCTGCTCGTCAGTAATAATGCTCGTGATATTATCTGTACTTGCAACAGTTTAATTCAAGCCTTACCCTAACCTATCCTTAAAAGATCACATCTAAATATTAAATGATGAATTGGACTTGATAAGCCTATGTACATGACGATAAAGATAAACACCCTACACATCAAATTTGGGGAGGCGAAATTTTTGGCTGATTTATACAAACTACATCCTGGATGCAATGACTACTACATTGATCCATTGGAAACTTATTATTTAAGAAATGAACGTCTTTATTGATAATTTCTAATGTAGATGAATGGAGTATCAGTATATTACCAGTGTTCACTAAAAGCTTTTGTTTTCTTATATGTTGTTGGTCTTTGATTTAATGCTGAGGGAAATAGTGGCTGGTGATGATTGGCATGAATAGTGGATGCAGACTCAGTATGTGGAAGTTGAGTTTTCTGGTCCGTTATGTTTAGTTTTTTAATTTATTACTTGTTCTTGCCAAAACGCGCTTTTCGTTTGGACATTGTAGTTATATAATGATAATGTTTTATTTATCATGTCACATTTATCATGATCAAAAAAACAAAAAAGCATCATGTTATTATTAATATTATTATTTTTTGAAGAAAAATTTCTGTTGGATAATAATTGCTTGTTGATGCATGATGATTGATGGTTGCTTAAACAATAGCACATGAATGTATCATGAATAGTATGTAGGCGTATAGGAATTGGTCAACTGACGCATGCATTGCTGGGGCGGGAGTATTTGATTTGCAATGGGATTTTGAAATCATACGCTGCTCAAACTTTTTCATGATGTCACTGGTAGTGGTTTCAAATTTGTAGTAATAAAAGATTGTAGCAATAAAAAACCTATTAGACAAAAATACGAGAGGTATATAGACGAGTATATTACTTAAGTGGTCCGTCTCTCGTCGTTCGTTATTTAAGTGATTGCTGTAAAATGGATAACTGTGGAAAAGGAAGTGAATTCATGGGAGATAGAAGAGGGGGGCATAGGGGAAGGTGGATAGGACGAGCGAATAGAGGATTAGCACGAGGAAAAAGTGGAATTTGGAGAGGAGCACAACAACATATGGAAGGAGGAGGACAAGGAAATATACGCAGCTCACCTGAAGGCAAAACACCCGAAGGTTTGCATGGATAACGTATTACATCTATGCAAAAATCATATTCTAGTTAGTTTTTGGTCCATTTATAATAAGTAATGTTTTTTTTTGTGTTTACGGTTGCGTTTGTAGTGAACTACACAAGGAAGGAGTTAGAGGCTCTTCATTATGATGCAGAAATCGTTGGCTATATGTTTAATGGAACAGCATATGGAGTATATACTGGCCCCATTAAAGATAATGTACCAGCAGAATCTGCTGCAAAGGACAAGAAATCCGGTCCAGTCGAAGGTGACATTTGGAGACTTGAACCTCTCTCCACTGACGAGCATTTAAAAGATGCAAGTTTTAGAAGATCGGTATGACGCAAACAAAAATGTGTGGATGTGCAAAATATGTCATCCTAGTGAGTGGATTACTGAATGTTTTACGTATTTAGATACTTGATAGTCGCAACCTTGTGCGCATGATTGGAAGCTCCGACTTTATTGATTGTAGAGGACTGCATCCTTTGTTGGATGTTTGTCAGTTTTGTGACGGACGGGTAAAGTTTATCCTTTTAAATTACGATTCAATATTATGATGCATTATCCTTACATTCAAATTAACAATTAAAAAATTGCATGTCAATACTGTGTCCATTATTTTGTTTCGTTTGCTTTGTCATGTTGTTGAAGAGAGGTGCGTGGGCTAGGGCGAAGAAGTCGGATGAAAATGATGTCAACGGGTTCGAGGCTTATCGACAAGGCGTAATAAATTCTATTCCAACCGATTAGTACTATACTTGTGTACATGTTATGTTTTTATGATTTACTGAGGGTGTGCAATGTGAAATCATTGGGTAATGAAATGTGGATATTTATAATTTATTTATAACTTTAGGGTAATGTGTTTGGCGGAAAATGTAGTCGTAATGTAGTAATTTTCGTTGCAATTGTTCGATCAGTGTTCTTTTATGGTTGTATTAAAACCGATGTTAATTTAATAAGAGTTAAGGAAGTCTCAATTTATATTGAGGTATTTAGTTATATGGATGTTGCTCATTATATGTGAATCCAAGAGTATTGAATTCATGGGGGGTAAATAAAAAAACAACACCTTAATAAATATGAATAATTGATTCTGATTTCATTTTGGAATGTTTAGGTACTTGCAACTTTTAAACTTGCTGTTTTGACTTTTAGATCATTTAGTTTATCATCATCTTTCCCCATACATCTTGCTTTACCATGTTCATCCAAAGTTTTTTGCCATATTTCTTTAGTTTGGTTCATTTGTAATATTGTGTGACACATATCGTATGACATTCCATAACAGTTAGTTCGGAAGTGTGATGGAAAATGCGAACCTTGGAATTGTGATATTCAAAAAATGACCGTGCTTCAACGTGCTACTGTTTTTGTAGTCAAACATTTGTTTGGAACACTTACTCTCCCTGCGTGGAAGATTTTAGATGTGCCGCACTTTTTCGATTGTCGGTTTCTTCCTAACTGGCAGATTTTCCAGCCCCAGAATGATAACCACACTGTATATGTGAAACTGTACAGTTCCGTCGGAAACATTCCATACCTCCTCGTACAATGTTGAAATGAGTACTGGAAGGTGAGAGGGATGAGGGCAGGATTGTACAGGGACGTATTCTTATGGATCCCGAAAAAGTTGTTGAAGCATGCCTTGGTGCTGACCAAACTCTTTAGAGGAAGGAGTCCAATATCTGTATTTGGTGATGCAATGGACAAGGACTGTTCGAAACTTTTATATAGCCGATGCAAAAGTACCGGGATCATAGCTGAGCGGGACAAGCCCTAATAACAAAACAAAAAATGGTTTGTATTCAAAATAAAATTTGTTTTTATAAATGGGGAGGGTACAGTTTTAAAATGGTTTTTATGGTCTACCGTTTGATTTTATTACAGGTAGAAAAATATCATGGGTATGTCATTACTCCTGAGCTCATGGTGTTGATGGTTGTTCGAGTCCGCACAGCGGTTAACACATCCAAAGTAGATGCAAGTGATTTATACGTGATGAAAAGGTGGGTTAACGAGAATCCTGTGAAGGATCCAATGTATGCATCAGAGGAGGATAAAATTGCAAACGGCAATCTATTTGCGGATTACTATGTATATTTTTCCTGTGTCCTAGGAAGAGGGTACGACAAGTACCGATTGATGGCAGTCGTAAAAAGGGGTTGTCATGCTTTGATCGCTGTTGACTATCATGGGCGCCCATGTCATTCCCAAGGTCATTGGACATGAAGATGTTTTCCATTATTGTCTGTTAAAGTGAGTTAGTCAAGATAAGACTATTTGAATTTGCATCAATACATAACCTCTTATGATCCCGATTGATTTCGTATCACATTTTTTGGGGCAATAGGTTAATTAATTTCATTAAATGATGACATCATCACTAGAGCTGTTTGTATTCATGATGATACTTGTTGTCTTCTTTCCTCTTCTTTTCCTAGTCCGCTTAATATGGACGAGATTAACAGGATTCATGTGATGGAAGGGCAGTATGAGCAGCAAGCACAATGTCTTATCCATGATTTTGTCATCTAAAGATGGAATATATGAAGCGGGGCAAACAAATTGCAAATTGTATTCGTAGAGAGTGCCTCAGTAGCGAAATGGATGTGCCAAAAATTCCGCCGGTATACGACCTATGCAACTTGACGTATGCTGAGTGGCTGTGGTTGGAGTTGGTTCACCAAAGGGGATTTGGGATTGACATGAGAGGAAAGGAAGAAAAAATAGACGTGGAGGAAGTGTCAATGAGTTTATGCGTATCAATAGGTTATCCAAGCGACTCCAGACGCGTTGAAACAAAGAAAATGATGTTGAATGACGAGGAGTAGAAGAAACAGATATGCACATTAAAAATGCAGAGGAAATAGACTCTTGAATAAACACAGTTTATTTTTGCAAGAGCTATCCCAGTATACTACATTCATAATTGACAAAAGTTCAAAAGTGAATGGAAAATGTCTATAAATATTATTAGGTTTTATTATTCTTGTTCATGTTCAATAATAATATACAATCTCTACTAATGTAAGTGTGGTGATTTCTTTGAAAGCAATACATATACATATTAACAAGTATAGGTCATTTGTAGTGTAAGCCTATACCGCTTGACTGTTGTCATTTTTTACACCATTTATTGTGGGATCTCAACGATTCCTCCTTCCGATATGTCAAATGATGTGCAAACACAAACTTTACGTAATGGTGAGTGAGTTAATTCGCAGTATCGGTTAGCAAATATTCGGTCCTTATACAGCTTGATACTGGATAAGGATATAGTAAAGAAATTTACATCAAATTAAACCATCGTTTCATACATATTGATCACAAGAAATGTCAAAATTTCAATAAATATGTGTAACAATGTATGTTCGGAGTGAGGCGAGCATTTGAAAGTACCGAGCTTTTAATTTTAATTCATTTTCGAATAAAGCATAATAAAACGAATACAAGTTCAATGAATTTTAGATCACGTGAGGACAACGTTGATGGAGGCAATGATGTTCATGTTGCTACAAGTATTCGATTTTGGGTTTAAATATAGTAACTAGCTGTGAGTCGGTTAACTTAAACCGGTCACGTTTAAATTGAAAAACATTTTGAAATTTCCAATTGATCAGATCAGTAAAATCTAAGAAAATCAATTTCTCTTCACATATTGCGATACTGATTGCATAAGAATCGGGAGGACATGCGAAATCAGAAAGAGCCATGCGCCGGCGCCGCGCTGTCTCGTATGGCCGTTCAAGTACTTTTCTTTTTCAAATAGTAATGTAGTGAGAAAACCTGTAACCTGCTGTGATTCGGTTCAACACTCTAGTCCTAGAATTTTTTTTCCTCCGGACGAACCACGAAGATTATGAATAGAGATATAATGAACTTATAGTTTGCCGATATAATGTGCCAGGTACTGCTAGGTTTTTTGGTACTTTCGCGTGTTCGCCTCATTCCTAGTATTACATTTGATTTGATTGCAACTATTGCCAATTGTTTTGATCAAGCGATTATTATGCATTTGGTTTTACCGTGTAAATGCAACAACCCCCATAACATTGGAGCCGTATGGAATAGGATCTTCGTTTTCAAATCTCGAAGTAGAGCTTCCATTTGATGAATATGTCGTATTTGTGACCAAAACAGGCACTTTGAACTGAATAAGATGACGGATGTAAGTAGATAGTTGGTGAAAGAATACATGTAAATGCATTGAAATTTATAGAACATATATCATTAGTACCTTCTCTGCAAGGAACTGTACAGTCCGAAATGTTTTTGCCATTTTCTGCGTTCTATCAGAGGTTGCAGCAAGTCCGGGAAACTCTGTTCGATACAGGTTAGTGCATCCATCCATGATAATTACAGCAACTCTGTATCAATATGAATGCAAGGACATGATAATTGTTTTTATCTATCTAAAAGTGTACCCTGTAGTATCATCATTTATGTCATTAATATTGTACCGTAAATGTGATAGGGATTTTTCAATTTGCTGAACAATTTCGACAAGTTGGTCTGTTGTGTGCACTCTGGAATACCAGATTGAGCTCAGTACTTCATCTTGGTCTAGATTGAAACGATTTGCAATTGAAACTATTCGTTCAGCTTGAAACTTGCCATCTCCATCGACAAAAAGAACGGGCCCACGAACAATGCCTCCTTCGTTTGGTATCTGTTTTTTTTAAAAAAAAGACGAATAAAGAAAACTTGTGATTTTTCAATGTGTATTTTTTTAAACAAAGTACATTTCAAATACATTTGTTCATTATATTTTTTATACCTGAGAAGTGACTGCAAAAGTGAAAGCAAACTGCGTTTTTCCAGACCCTGCTTCGCCATAGATTTCTGTGATTACCCCATTTTCTAAACCACCTCCGATTACTCTGTCAATGTCAGTTGAACCTGAAGTGATTTTTGGGAGTGGTGAGTAGTCTTTTCTCATTTTTTTGACCGAACAAAATGGTCCAAAGACTGCATCATTGCATCGAGCCTGGGGGATGTCAAGTTGATTGGGTCATAAGTCATATGAGCAGTGCATAATACAACGAATGTAATTAATCTGATTTTATGTATAATAGCACGGAAGAGTTTGACTTACAATTATCGTGTCAGCCTTCTCCTTGTTCATTTCCGCGTCGAGTGCCATGAGTTTAGTTTTACCTGCCTCCAATATTGCTTGCGCCGTATATAAGCCGAGCTTTCGGAGCCTATTGATATCAACTTGGCTGATATTGTCTCCCTATGTTTTATTGATATTAAATTGCTATCGATTATGATATAAAAATTGAATAAAATTATAGAAATGATTGTTTTGTAGTATTTTATTGGCGGTTTACTTACTATTAGAGTTTTTATTGGAATTGCTCGAATGATATTCATTTTGTTGTATGAGTTGTTGGATAAAAATGGGTAATGTAATTAACGTATACACCAATGTATTATGAACGTGGAGATTGGTTAAGACTATTATTATAATTATCATGTGCATTACAAACGTTTGTACTTTATTTAACCCATTGAGGAGAGACATAAATACCATTTTGTTGCTTCATTTTTCGTAATCCAACGTATGTGACAGTGCATATTGAAGACTTATTTGTCGTTTGCTTCGACATGTATACTTATCCCAACATGTATGTGTCTATAGTATGCAAAATTTTTCGCCCGTCGCTCTCTCCTCTTCGCTCCAATAATAGTTAACTACTTACTTATTTTCGGCGTCTCTTGGCTGGTTTTGGCTGCCGTTTTTTCTTGCAATAAGTGCATCTGCATTCCTGTATATTAGAGCAAATCAAGTTTAATTCACTCACTTTACGGTTACGGATTACTTTGAAATAGTACTGTAGAATTATTATTTTTTCTCACCGTTTGGGGATCGAAGTAACCTACTCCGTAGTCAATCGTGAGTTCATCATTCTTTTTAATGTTCTTTGTAGTAATGTATGCGATGTGTGCGTCAAAGTCAAGTAGTATCTGCTTCGCGGTCATATTTGGCAGGCAACAGTGGTTGCAAAATCGTGTCCAGTTCCCTTTTTCTTTCGAATCGATAATTGCAAACGGTAGCATCCGTTCACCCACTGCTTCTCCGTTTTCAATTTTTTGACCATAGCGAGCTCTTTCCGCTCCAAGCACGTCGAAAGCATAATCCGTGTTCTCAATATCTTGTACCGATGGAGTGGTCCGTTTGACACCAACGTAAGTCCCAAGAATTGTACCTTTGGGAATGTTCCTGGTTGCAAACACTCCAAATCCGGCAATGTCTGATGGGCGAACCTGGATGGGCGGTGGCTCGTTTGCGGTGAAGAATTGTCGGAGCTTCATGTTTTGGCAAACATTTCCACGCTGGTTATTTTGGCAGCGCATGGTGCATTCAAAATCCTGGCGGTGATTGTGGCAGCGATTGGTTGCACATTTTATTCCATCCCTTCCCTTGCATCCGCACCGTTTTGGGCCTGGTGGATTATTGTCATCATATCTTGGGTTTTGTTTTAGTAACATTCTGAAGTAATCGTGACTCTCATAGTTCTCTGCCACACCTAACGGACAGGATGATGTTTATATATAATTTAATAAAAATGTTACTTGTTTATGTCTTACTAAACCATTAGTAATAATGTTTCATATTTTCTTACTTTCTTTGAGCAGCCAAAATCCAAATAGTGCGCGGAATTTTTCCGGGGACATGATCGGAACCTCAACTGCCATTTTTGTTTGACTGATGAAGAGGAGTAGGATTGATGACGAGAAGTAATTAAGGAAGATACACTAGTCAACGGTAATTGTTGAGTAAGTGTTTGAACAAATTATTATGATTTCTATGAACCAAGCATATTTATATAAGAGTATAATCCAATTTGATTAGTTGATACTGGGCCACAACTCTGCATTTGGCTACTACAAGAACGACATATTTTTAAGGAATGATTTACGGTTATTTTTTGTGTTATTAGTCTTTTTGGTTATATCGATAGAAACTTTTTCAATCTACTTTGATGCGATGAATGGATGCACATTTTCGAGTATATCTATATATATATGAGAAGTACGATAGTAGGTAGCCGTATATATTTATGTGGTCATTTTTTTACTTCAGCTAGAAGAGCGTAAAACATTGATTTTTACTTTGATTGATGCTTACATTTTATCGTACAATAATTGACTCATTAACAAACAATCATGTCGCAAGTATTACTAGGTTGTTGTTGTTCAGATTAGTCTTATACATTCATATTAGAATTCAAAACCTCACTTCTAATGTAACAAGTATTTTTGAACAATATTGATGGGGGTTGTATGACAAATACAATTATTCTATTGGAATATACTTATATAAGAATCAGTAAGTGATGTTTACAATTGGAATTTTATAAATGTGAGTCAAGTTGGTTTTTGTTTTTTGCTGATTAATTGAGATCGGGAAGCAATCCAGCAATGAGGTTCTGCATGTTCTCCACCGATGCTCTTAGTTCTTCGATTTGTCCGTTTTGTTCATTGATTTTATTTTGTAGAGAACGGATTTGCTTTCTCATCTTAGTTGTTTCCTTTTTTTGTTGTTCTTGAGTCTTGGGGCTTGGTTTGTTTGGAGTATCCGTATCTGGAGAAAGTAATAGAAGATGATATGGACAGTTGAATTATAGTTTTAGTGTAACCGTGATCTTAGGTAATAATGATTTGAAAAAAATTACTTTGGTTTGACTGACTTTCCGTAGCATTTTTCTTCATCACCTTTGCTGCGTTATTTTTTGCATTCGTTTCACTTTCTGCAGGTCGCTTTCGTTTGTATAGGATGAGTTGTAGAGGATTGTAGTTGGTTCCTGACCGCAACGGAGCATGTAGGCGCTGAAGGAGTATGTTCATTTGCTGATAGTACTCAATTGTCCAAGTGGGAGACAAGGTTTTCATGAACTTGTACCTCTCTTCAGTTCCAATGCATCCATTCGCTGCTTCGCGAATTTCCTGAATGGTGAGAATTAGACGGCAAATGTGACAGGTTGGAAGTTTTAGGGCTGATTGAACCATTTCGGAGACTGTTGTTGTTGTGGGATCAAGTAGCTTGAACACGTAGTGAGGTTCTTCTAGGTCAGCAATGGAAAACAAAATTCTTTCGTCGACATCGTCGACGAGGACTTCCCTTTTGATCTTGTCCAGTTCAGATGTTATTGTGAGATACCACACATAGTC
This sequence comes from Tyrannoseira gladiata, assembly GCA_027744355.1. Taxonomy (NCBI): domain Eukaryota; kingdom Metazoa; phylum Arthropoda; class Collembola; order Entomobryomorpha; family Entomobryidae; genus Tyrannoseira; species Tyrannoseira gladiata. The sequence continues at coordinate 8,561 of JAHZNH010001821.1, read as the reverse complement.
GGTTGAATAATGTCTTCCGTTTTGCTGAGAGTACGTTTTGACGATGCCCGAGGAGTTGATAAGGTTGTTAATGAGTTCATTCCGGATACGTGCCATCAGTTTTTCCCCTTTTCGAACCACAACTGCCTCTTTTTGTTTCTGGCTGAATCTGGGGCTTCCTTTTTTGGCTGGATACAGACTGAGAAGTTCTTCAACGTCGGCATTTACCCGCACCGCCGACATCACTGGTGGTTGGGATGGATTATTATTCTTGGATACAAGAATTTCTAGCCACTCGTTCATTTCGTTGGAGTGTTGTAGTGAGACTTGGGCCGAAAACTTTTCATACATTTGAATCACTTCTGTCAAGCCTGGACCCTTGTTTGCGAGAAAGGCGTTTTCCCTCATGTCCCGTACGTGCTCCATTATTTTCCATTTCAATCCGCCTGTCATGTAAGTGATAGTTTTGTTGTCACTTTTTAGTGGGCTCGTGGGGGGCGTGACGGGATTTTCTGGTTTTATTATCAGCGCAGCATCTGCCGCAGCCCAAAGCTCGCTGCTGGATGCGTTTTGCTCCTTTGCGACAATTTTCTCGATTTCCCGTCCAATGCAGACAACCCATGGCCAGAAAGTGAGGTGGTCTCTCGATCCGGCCGACCACTTGATGCTTGAGGATAGTTTCATAATGTCAGTAAGACTATCCATCGGTGTTTCCATTTCCATTTTTATAGAGAATGAGTGAAAGTAAAGTTGATTGGGTAGATTCAATATGAAGGGATATGAAAACCTACATGCACGAGCCTGTGAGGGCAAGATAACAATTATTTTTAAAATATTCTATAAATATGATGAAGCATGTCAGTATGTTTTACTTATCGATGACGGTTTTTAGTTTTACAACGTAACCATGTGCAGGTTAATCTTTCAAATAATATAAAAAAAGGAATGATTATTGTTTTTGTGATGGCGAATGAGTAGTGTATAATAATGCACATCATTACTTATTATAACAGACGAAGCTAATCAGACCTAGGATTGTAGTTTTGTGGTTGTACTCAAATTTATTGTTATTTCAAACTTGGTCTTACATGGAATAATATATTTGATTATAACGAATTCTTTGAAAAGGCTAAGCTTTCATGTATTACTACCTAATCGAATAGGTACGAAATTAAAAAAAAATAATGAAAGTATTGCTGAGATCATAAGCGTTATATATAGAAAAAACGACATATCTATATATAATAATAGGAATTAATATACTTGATTGATTATGTTAATGACATGATTGGTACGGACATTATTTTTGATTACTAGCACAGTGTATGTAACCTATTACTGAACTGTTACGTAATGTTGTGATCTGCTTTTCAGGTTATTACCGATCTGGGTGACTTTTGAAAAGGGGCCGGTTAGCCGTCGTTTTTTAGCACCTATGGAGGAAGAAAAGAAGGTAATAACAAGAATTAGACTTTCTGTCATTACTATAAGGTTGTAATATTGGTTAATAAAGAGCAGAAAAAAAGAGTTTTGAATATATATCATGAAGGATGACAGAATTGATGATAAACTTACAGTTTAAATTTGTACACTCCAGTTCATATTGCTCGTCATCTTGCTCCATTATTCTCTTACGTTTTATACCTTTCCTGATGCGTCCTTCTTGATTAATCTTTGCTCGTAGGTTGACCTTCTTGTCTTGTATCGTTAGGTTAATCACACGCTCACAGAGGTTTGTTATGAGGGACGGGTGAAAGGGTTGCTGTCCGGATGAGGAAGACTCCATTATTGCATCAGGGTTATTCTCTTCCGATATGTGTAGACAAAAAAGTTTTTCGAGCCATATATCGACGAGATGAGGTTCGAATTTTGATAAATGCATCTTGAGATTGCCAAAAATGTCCGCAACGATTTCCATCCTCTGAGCTAAGAGTTTTTCTTTCACCTGCTTTGTGACAATGTCAGTCAGGGTTGTTTGTAAAGTTGGAGTGGTGGGGAACGACGAGAAGAACTTGTTCGCCTTTGACACTTGAAGTGTTGCGTACTCAGATGTTAATTCATTGACTTTACCGGTTCCCGCTATCATCCAGAGCTGTAATTTTTGCTCATTGGAAAGCTCCTCTTCTCGGTAATCAGAAATGCCTTCAATGACGGCCCCAATGGTGCTGATCCAGTTCCAGTGTGTAGTGAAGTGATGGCCTTCATGGAGCGCTAACTGCTTAATTTTGCACGACACCTTGATCAACTCATCGATTACTTCTTGGGAAACAAAGTTTGACACGTTTGGAACGGACATTTTTTTTCTAAAGCAAAAGTCAATTAAATAACTTGTTCACTGGAAGAAAATGTAAGAAAAAACAACTGGTACACGTTATAATTTTGTATCAAGGAACATTGATGAGTGTTTTTTTAAAAATTTGAAATCAAGAGTCAAAAAAATTGAGTTTTTGTTAGCAAGGGATGAAATGCTGACGGGCTGTCGTTTGATTGTGAAATCCGCATGGCTTTGTTGGTTTTTTAAGAGACACAAAAATGCAAGTGACGAACAGTAAAAAGGTGTAGTGTTCCCGCTACCGTGTAGTAGTAGTAGTACAAGCAGTGGTGAGGTATGTGCTTTCATCCTCGAACAAAAAACCCAAACGTTGATTCAGTACCAGATGCCTTAGGTTCGTTGGGGTAAAATGGGTTGAAATTCTCTGAGGGAAAATCTCCTCAACTAATATTTGTTTGTATTGTGTTTATGATGGAGTATGTGATTGGGTTGATTAAATAATACATTTGATACAAAGTTTGATAACATGAGTGAATACATATGATTATGCTAGAATTATTTATCATGTTGTGTTTTAAATTTTGATTTTTGTTTGTTTTTATAATTGTTTCAGGTGCCTGATAATAATGATGGTGCAGATCCCAAGCCGTTGAAAGAAGATGAGCTAGTATGGGACTGTGTTGAGCTTGAGACTGAAGCTGTTATGAAGCTGGAGGCATTGGAGAATTTTGGCATGTATTCAGCTCATCTGAAGGTAGAAGCCGCCATGAATGGGAGTGACCATGCGATTTATCATCCCTGGTACGCCGAATTGATGGACATGATGGATAGAATGAAGAAGCATCTTCAGGTGTTTCAGATACAGTTAACTGCTGAAGATGAAGAGACTTTTTGGTGGATTGCGGATGTTGTTAAGCCAAAACTAAGACTAGCAGAGTCATTTTCGGATTATGGCGAAAGGTTGGAGCGGAAAATTCCACATGTCCCTTTAAAATATGAGAATATAAAAGCCTTGGATAAGTTTATTACGGAAGTGCGAGAAGAAATGAAGGAAGAGAATGAAGATTCAATGTCTTTATCTGTAAGGTTGCATTTTATGGAGGAACTGAAGAGGTGCCGGTACCCGCTAATGGCTGCTGCCCAGCTCCGGTGCTTTTGGATCAAGTTGACCGCTCCTGAAGGGACTACAAAGTGCCAACCATCGACGAATTCAGATGAGCCGTGCATATTTGAGGATGGGGATTTTAACAAGTTGAAATATTATGGATTTTTTTATTTTCCTCCTCGCTAGGATTCTGACGACTAGGGAAATTGAAAGAAATTAATCTATCAGAATGATAAATGTATATACATATACGCATGTGTGTAATCACGGAATAACATGCTTTCTAGTGCATTCCATTTATATATTATAAAAATACTTTGTAAGTATACGACAGTTACAAAAACGCGATTCGTTATATTTTGTAATCAAAATAATCCTGGAAAAGATGAAGCTACTGTACGTATATTAAATGTACCTCATTTCGCTTGACATGTCCAACTTTGTCCAAAAAAGATGAAAAAACGGAGTAATGAAGTAGGGGGTTATTTGTTATTTAGTTATTATTGACCATATATTATTAGTTTTATATGTATGAAAATCAAGAAAAGGTGTAGCCGTTGTTACTCCGTTCCAACATATTGACAGCGATTATCAAGCGAGACTCGTATAAGGTCAAGCGGTGCTTACATATATATGATGGTCTTTCTACTGGGAATATAATTCCTGGAACCTTAGGAAAGTTACACAATATATTTTGATTAGGTTATTAATGCGTCATGAGTATATGATTGATTGATGTCCGTGGAGTTTTGAATTCTGTATTGACAATGAAATGATTTATAAATATTGTGTAGGAATTGGATTTTATATGTGTGTGTAAAGTTCAAACGGATTGTAAAAATTAAAGGGATATCCTTAAAGTTGTAGCTGTCTTGGACGAAAAACTAACTGAATGACTACGGAAGTTGATGCTCACAAAGATCTGACATGGCAGTGGGCAATATTAGGTGGGTGGGTAATAATAATATTGCCCGAGCAATAACAAACGGCCAAAAGTGGGGAATAATGGGCAAAAATGGGTTTTATTCTATTTTGCCTCGAAAGCATAAACTTTCAAGCAATCATTGAGTAAATGAAGCTCCGCGTGTCAGCTTCTCCTTTAAAATCAACAGGAACAATTAATTATCCCCAGATTTCCGTTAAATTCTCATGATATTCTGAGAAATGAAATTCGAAGTTAGGTTTATGGAAACATATTGGTTTAGCTAAACAGTACATATTTTTTAGATTAAGATAAAAATACACCGGCTTTCATTTGAAAGTCTTACCCACATCGGTTATCGATGTCGAATTTACATGAAAGAATTCAGACTTATTTATGGAGTATCTATGAATGAAGTTGAAGTTGATGAATAAATTCAAGTAAAGTCGACAATGAACTTCGAGATTGATTTTTTTCTTATTATGATAATTTAAATTCCTTAATTTTGATTAGCTTAGCTAATAATAAGCCTTATTGCTGCTTGCGTGTGCCCTATACGCATAAGACATTTAACCTTGTATATATGGGAAAATGATTATTACCCGTTATTGCCCATTATTACCCATAAAAACCGTTATTACCCGTAAAACCCATTATTACCCACTGGGTTGGGTTATAATGCCAGAAAAGTGGGTTTTTGCCATGTCTGACAAAGATAACAATGTTTGATTGATTTTGTAGTGATTTATATGTGAATACATGTAATCATCATTTGAGGATCACGAAAAGAATTAAATGGAGTCAAATTCTGAGATTTGACTCGATTTATTTTTATATTGTTTTGTTGTTTGAGTAAAACATGTTATTTATTATCTTTATTTTTTGGTATTTACTGTTGGGGCTTGTGTACGTCTTGTGTTCACTTCTTTAAAAAAGAAATTGCATCAATCGATTGCTTTTGCTTGCATTAAATTTTCGCATGGCAAGGTTGGCATGAAGTGGTTTCTAACAAAATGTCACGCAAAACTTGCATCATTTTCTCTACTTTCCAATGAGGTTATCAGCTATAAACGTTCCATTGCAAGGTTTCGCTTTCAAAATAAATGATTAGATTTCAAAAGTGATGATGATGTTTCATGATTCAAAAACGGAAGGGATTCCTTGTGTTTTCAACACTATGTATGTTTCAAAGTTTTAAAATCCAAGCTGATGATCATATAATTCTATTTCTATAATAATTAATATAATTGGGACATTATTCTTACATTGCCCCATTTGACAAGGCGAGCATTTGGTGTCGTAATACAACTTGGCTGGTTCATTCATATGTGTTGTTGCCCTAAACGTTTTTGGGATACATGCAAGTCGACATGAATGAATATGTTTATTTGTGTGTGATTCGTACCAATTGGAAGTGTGTGTGTGTGTGTGTGTAACTAAGAGTTTTTCTGCCTGTGCCACGACACTCTAGTCATTATTATTTCAGATTCGTAGTTGGTGGAAAAAAATATAGGGAGGGATTTTTTTGTTCAGTTTTTTTTCTCTGATTTTAAAAAACGGGATTTCGAGAAGAATTGGATGAAAAAAGTAGAGAACGATGTCTCGAGACAGGTGAGTTTGTTTAATTGATTTTATCGTTGTATGTTGTGAGTAGTTTTTGGAATAGGTTTCATTTTGTTTGTTATATAGTGGCAGTAATGTAATGGTTTGCTTTGCAAAATTCATAATAGGTTGTTCCAAGCGGCTCCCAGTGAAGCCTCGATGATTGAAAATTTAAAATGCGAGGCTATCGCGAATGTTGTGGCGCTGTCTGGACATTTGAAAGTAGAGGCTGCAAGTTTCGGGTATGACTTCAGGACCTACCACCCTTGGTACGTTGGTGTTCATGGCATGATTACAATGGTTCAACGGCACTTTATCGACATGCAAGCTGTGTTTACTGCTGAGAACGTGGAAAATGCTTGGTTGGCGGCTGATTGTGCTCCTGCAAAAGTGAGGATCGGTGAACCAGATTCTTCGTATAAAGGGAGGTTTAAAGGTGGAGAGCCTCATCATTCCATCAAACATTTCACGAAAGTGATGCTGAATCAATTTGTGGACGAATTGCGGACCCCTTTTAAGGACCAGGTTTTTAAGATTGTGCCGACGCAGACGAGGGTCAAATTCTTTGAACACACCAGACTCTTTCTCATTCCGGAAATGGCGACCAAAGAACTTCGGTGCTTCTATTCCAAACTGATTGCGCCATGGTTGACGGTAACGTGCACATCATCTTTGCATGCTGTGGAAGACTGTGTGTTTGAGGGTGGCGATTTTCGAGAACTGAAGAGTGACACTCCCATAACTTTGCCGAAGCCAGGTTCTGTATTTTTCTCCCCTTTCGCAATGCCGAAGCCAATGCCGCAACCGAAGAAGGTTACCCAGACGGTTGCTGTGGGTCAATCTCGCGAGAATTTTACTGCTATCGCGAGCGGGGGCGTCAACCATACTCCTGCTACGAATGAGGACCCTGGCTCAACAACTATGGGCTCACGTCCAATGGCTACCGGTAATTATATGGAATCATTCAATAAAATTTTACAATTTGTATATGACTATACTGTGAATCATTTATTGTGTTGTGTTTTAATAGTGACAGTGACTCAACTTTGTTCTCTATTTTTTGTCTCTCTCAATTTTCAGTGTATGTTACAGAGGACCCACGTGAACCAGTTGTCCGTTATGTGACCATTAAGGAGGAGTTGGATATTGAAGAGCAGGCGGATGAAGGAGCAGCTCAAACTCGCGAATAATTGGGAGACGAAGGAATTTTTTAATTATTGACTATGACTGTATAATAGTTGATGTTTACGTATTCTGTTTTATGAATTTGATTTTGACAATGTATTACTTGGCAGTAATGTCAAGTGAGTTGGATATTTGGTAGGTTTAAGTATATAAGCACTCGTGTAGTATGGCTTCACTTGGTTGTTTTATTTACACAGTCATATTGGATAAATACTTGTGCTTTTCTGTGTAATCTAAATAAATGTATTGTGTTTTTCATGGAATAGTTTTGTGGTTCATGTTTGATTATTGTATGTAGTTTCTTGGGTCCAATGCGTAAATCATTATATGAATATAAATGGTCTAACCACGTTGTGAAATTTCGTAAAAATCAGGTAACTTTTAGAAAGCGTTATTTAGGAAATGCATGTTGGTATAATTGGTTTATATTTTTCAAGATTTAGGTAGTTTGAGGCAGTTGTGTAATTTGGACAAATCAGGCTATGTCTACATATGTATGTCGAGCCCTTTAGTATCATTTTATTTTTGCATTATGAAACATTTAGCCGGTTGTAATAGAAGGCCATTGAAGGACTCGTATAATTTACCAGCATTGATGGATGTCCTGATGTGTGGCGCATTTAAGTAGTTTGGGTATTTTATTTTCGTTCTTGAAGGTATGACTGTGGGTTCGAATAGTAGGGAGTGGTCGTGACAAAGATGATATAGAAACTTGACATTTAACGCACAAGTTGGGAGCTCATTTAATTTTTTTTTGATGACACAAATTGTGAAGGGAGGCATGAAAATGGAAGGTATACTTGTTGCGATTTGGTTCTTGTACATCGTAGAATATGACATTGCTGTTCTTGAATCAGTGAAAAAGAAGCCCATGAATTTAAATCAAGCCGGCTTGGATGCCTGGAGGATTGGTTTTTTAAAATACCTGTACATTTTAACAAGCGATTCTTTCATAAATATTGTGCTTTAGTAGTATTTGACGTATGCATATGAAATGTTAATCTGCCCATGCTATTGAAGTTGGTATATTATTTCTGTTTCATCATACACTGATTATCCTAGGGTTCGTCCATAAAGAAAGTAACATCATTTGGGGGAGAATGGGTGTTTGGTACCTGCGTTACATTTTGCGAGGCGGGGGTGGAGGGGGTCTAACCCATCGCTGTGACGTTACAAGCTGAAATGTTCAAAAAGAATTTCAATTTCTATGATATTCGACAAAACTTTAAATAAAAATCATTTACACTTGTAGAGGTTGAAGGACCTTTATTGTCTCATATTCATCGGAAACAGTGAGCAGTGATTCTGTTTTCAGCACCGTACCAGGAATAGAGACTCAATCTCAAAAAGATACTTATACCAGACTCGTTTAATGATCATGGGATGAACACATCTTTCATACTCTAGATTTGGAAGAAAAGTAACAAAGGTAGCAAAAATAAAGTGTGACTAGATGTATTTGGCGTTGTTTTTTTATGAGTTTGGCAACTCGCGTT
>JAHZNH010001819.1:0-14184 GCA_027744355.1 Tyrannoseira gladiata | reverse complement strand
GTGAGGAACTCGTACGTGATTGAGAATGCGGCGTGCCCACTGGATACCGGTGGCGTGGTTAACTACGGCGATATTTTCAGGGTTAGAGCGTTACCCACCCAGCACTTCACTCTGCACCTGTTCTCTTCCCCAGCAATTAAGCTCCATGTGGGATCGACCCACTCCGCGAATCCGAAAGTGAGACTGTCTGATGTGAAAACGTATGACACCCTCTGGTCCGCTTGGCCGATTGATGAGTTTGAGAAGATGACGATGGACCTGGGAATCCCCATCCCGTTGAAGAAGAGGCTCTACATTAAGCATCATGGAACTGGAATCCACCTGTCGACGGAGCCAGATTTCCCCGTACTCACGTATTTCGGAGAGGTATGTACATGAGACGAGCATGAATCAACCTTTTTGGCAGGAGGAAGTATTTAATTTAACCCTTTTCATAATAATTCTTAGGAACTGGAAGTGACAACAGACACGAAATTGGATCGAGTTCGCCGTCCGAAATTCCAGAACATTTGGTACTTTGATACAGAGCGCGGTCGTAACATTCCTCAGCCGGATGAGTGCATGAAGCAATTCATGGAGCAATCGAAGGTCGACGCCTCCCATAATGTGCTCATGGTGGATAAGTCTGCCGCCGAGGAGGAGAAACAGAAGGAACTGGGGAGAAAGGAGCAGGAAGAAGATAATGAGGAAGAGGACGATGAAAGTTCTGAAGAGCCGAAATACATGGTTGAGCAGACAGTTACGCAAATCGACCCCGAGAAGTTTAGGGAGAGCTTGAGGAAAATTGACGAGTCTAAAGACCCCACCGCCGGAGGACAACTGCCTTACGATCCGAGGACCGGACCGCAGCCGAATGCCTACGCCTACAGGGTTTTCAGAGAGGATCCCCACTTCCCCAATAGGAAGTACAACTGTGGAAATCAGGATTGCTGCCACCTGCGCCCACCTCCCCCTCTCGTTGCGGAGCAGAAGGACTGCACAAACAAGTGCGAGTGCTATGAGTACCCGGATCCCCCCTACAATCCTAATGTTCGCATGAGATACGTGAAGCCCCTCATTCGTTAATTGAAAGAGTTCATTCGGGAAATACAAAATATTTATATGAAACGTACTTAATAATGATCAATCGCTCTATAATTTATATCCTAAATCCGATGAATTTAAGGTGCGCACGCAAAAGTTTTGGATTTTACATAAAGTAGGACGAAAAAAGTTTACTCAATAAAACACGATTTCAGAAGAAGGATTTTGGCATTTTGGATGTTTATCCCTTTTTGAACAAACTTTATCCAAAAAAAATTATTTTGTCGCAATAATGAACTGAAAAAAGGGGACAATAGTAAGGCTTGTGAAGAAACATAAATTATGGGAAATTATCTTCTCCAACCGGGATATTTTTAGGCTTTTCCTTTGAGATTTCCGATGTCTGGATAGTCTGGAAGATTTCCTATTGCTCCAGCTCTGTGGTAATCCTCTTGAGCAACTCATCTCCTGGAAGTCGCCTCACCGTCAGGTTAAAGCTGAGGTAAGGGTAAAATTCCTTACAGCAAGGGTAGTAAGCCTCCGTTCTTGATACATTGGTCCTTACCAGTTCGTAGGGGGAAGCATTCTTGAACACTTTGCTAGTGTCGAATGGCTGAGTCTGTGGAAAAAATAATTTTTATTCATTTCAGAATATTTTTCCTGAGAGTTGAATCTTTCCAGTCAAACGGAAATGTATTATCCGTTCCGCTCACATCATTAAACTTTTCGCTGGTGTAAGGCTGCAGATCCATGGCGAACCCGTCGTAGGTCCAGGATCCGAATTTTAGTCTGCAGGTTTGCTCATCATAAGGATGCTCGCGGATGGTGAGCTTGCAGCAGGATTGGAATTTACATGGGGGGATCCACAACACATCCCCGTTGGGGAAGATGAGAGCGTTCGTCTTGTAACAGCTCCCGTTGATGTAGATGGGATCCACGGCATTGTAGAGGGTCACATCCGGCTTCCAGATGTCATCAGAGTCGAGTCGCAGAATATCCACGTTGTAGTCTTCCTTCTTCCATTGGAGTCTCTCATCTCGCCACCCCTGCTTCAGCCAGACATAGCTCTGGAGGCGTTGCTTCTCCTCGATCTGGAACAAATTAGATCGATAATCGAGTTTAATTTTAGCAAATCTTTGAGAAAGCAAGAGAGACTTTCCCGAGATCAATAATTCACTTACAATATCGTAGCTGACCAGATAGACACCAAATTTAACCGTCACCTTGTCGGGATTCACAAACTTGTTGTAGTTCTTCAACAGATCGGAGACGAGCCTGGTCCGCTCCGCAAGCGAACCTCTGGTGGTGGCGGTGTCTGCCGCAGGACTACTCTCATCGCTCGCGTTTGCTGTATCTGAACATCACAAAAAAAGAATTTCAATGAATTTTTCAGGAAAATTCAACGCAAATTAATGGATGACTCCCAATTTTATTAAAGGTCTTACAAAGAACTCCTGCAGCGAAGAGCAACCCGAGGGAAATAATGAAATGCTTCATTTTGACAGACTCCGATTTTCTGGGGCAATCTGATCCTCCGATGAAGCTCAGAAGTGGTGAACTAAACTCGGAGCAGCGATTTCTTGGTGGAAGTAAACTTGCCGGACAGCGCGATTTAACCTGTGCTACGGCCACAACAGGACGTCAATAAGCTGGAGTTACGTTATATTTGTTATATTAACTAGTTTGATAGGGGGATTGCAACTTGTAATAAAAATACTGGGTTGACCCATTGACACTTCATGATAACCTCTGGGGAGATTCAGATTCACTGACGCATATCATCATCATAGCGCGCCACACTGGTTCACTTTCATTGTGCATGTTAATTAGTGACCTTTTGCAAACACAAATACGTAAGAGTATGTACATGGGTGCATAGTAAATACTTTTGACTGAGATTCTATTTTGGCATATGAAATGGGTTTCTAGTTACTTATAATTGGATGATGATAACTTTGCATCAATTTACTTTGTATTGAAGTTGGGAATATCTCAGAAAAGGTTCAAGTTTATCACACATTATGTATGTCACCTTCATCCGTCATCAAATGGCGAATAACATAATTATTGCAGAAAAAAACTTGTTATGAAACAGAATGAGTCTAAACTATATAAACGTGGAATGCTATTTAGAATGGACGATATGTAGCACCTACTTAAATGAATTGATTCGTTTTGCATAACATCGTTAATCGCATCTTATTTCAGTGAAAAAACACGAAAAATACCCCGGCGGGTATTAGGGCAATACATTATAAAATTCGCATGCTCAAGTTCATGGATCGCTTTAACTGATATGCATAATGCATAAAGTTCCATCTTATGAACCGGGAATAGATATTAACCTACGTAATGTAGGGAAACAGCTAACTGCTTAGTTTTTCATCTAGGGCGTCATTATGAACTTCATTCAAGTATGAAAAAACAAATGGTAAGTGAAATAAACGGAACATTCCCATCAACATTCATTTCCAATCTTGGCTGATTTACTTTAACTTCATATCCAAATCAACATCGTCTTTTTATCATCATTTGTAGCAAAAAAAATTTTATCGATTTTTTTGTTAGAAAAAATTTAGTACTTCTTGAAGAGCTCCTCACCGGGTTGGCGCTTGATGGTCATGTTGAAGGTCAAGTCTGGATACTGTATAAAAAAATCAAGTCCCAAAGCTTAGTATTTAGGGAAGAACTCTTGTTGAATAAAATTTTTTAAATAAATAACTAATTAATAAGACTCTAACTGGTTCGACGCAGCAGTCGTAGAACTTCTCGTGACGTTCCGCTGTGGTAGAAACGACTTCATAGCCGGAATTGTTAGCCAAGTCATTTAAGTCGATGGCGGCAGTCTGAAACATTAAAATAAATTGTTCATCAACCCTGACTTCACTGATTACCTCTGTTCATTCCTAGAGTATTTTTGGACTTACCTTGTTGTAAAGCTGGAGATCCAAAACATTTCCGTCAAAAGTCCAACTGCCAAACTTGAGAGAGCAAGTTTGTTCTCCGTATGGGAGTTTCGGGTTGAAGACGCAGTGGGAGGTCTAAACCATGAAACCATTCCGTTGTTTACTCAAAACCAAAGCAAGATCTTAAGCGATCATTTTGACTCATCCATTCATAATTTGTTTTACCATCTTGCACGGGGGCACCCACAAAACTTTGCCGGTATTATAGATGAGAACATTGGATTCCCAACAGTTGATCATGTTGACCGTGTCCGCAGAGTTGTAGAGGGTGACATCTGGTATCCTATTCACACAAAATAAGTTGGTGAAAACCTACACTACTTAATCAGTGCCAGAGTTTATGAAGATTGTGAACATTTATATCACTTCAACTTACCAGATCACAGATGGATCAATTCTGATGATTTCGGTACCGCCATACTCTTCCTTGTTCCACTTGAGGCGCTCATCCTCCCAAACCTAGAGCATTAAGATACCCAAAATAAAGCCATTTCAACTCTTTCCAGGACCCTGACAAATCCCGAGAAATCTCAAGCGACTTACATATCTGAGCCAGACGAAGCTGTCCAAGACGTTCCTCTTGTATGCACTGTAAAGAAAATTTCATTGATGTTGCAATAACCCATCAAGAAGATCGATCTCCCACAGGGGATCATAGTCATCAGTCTCGATTCTATAGATTAATTTGAATCTATGTACTCACGGGGTTGAAGGAGATCATGGCGACTCCAAATTGGAGAGTGACGTTGTCGGGATTGATTTTCTTGTTGTAGTCCTTGAACAGGGTTTCATAGAGTCGAGTCCTGCAGATTATTATATTTATTTTTTATCATTTCCTTATACAGTGCATATTATTATGTAATAGATTTAGAGATGGGAGGGTTCGTCGGGTAGTTGTAATTATTATTCAGACCTGTCAGCGATGCTTCCCTGCTTGGAGGTAGAAAACTTGAGGAGCTCTGGAGATGCAGGAGCCACTTCTGGCTCTACTACCTTCTCCACCTCATTTGTGACCGCGGATGAGAGTTGATCCAATTTCACCAGCTCATCAGGCCGGGCTACACGTGTGGGCGGAAGATTACAAAAAGGAGAACAAAAATTAATTACTTCCCGTATTGAGAAAGACGACAGGCTTCTAATTCTAATGAAATTTGATCAGCTGGAGAGCTAATGGTAGACTTTGGTCAGTAGTTACTTACCCGAAACGGCCACGACGCACGCCAACGCGAGAAGTAGGAATCTCATTTTTGAATCAGATGCTCTGAAAGAATTAACTGGATTCGATCAAAGCCAACTCAACACTGGAAGTTGAAGTGAGCTTTCTCGCTCGATTTTTATGCAAACCAGCGACTGAGCGAAAGAACAGCTCAACTTCATCTTTGATTATCTCTGAAGATGAGACCAGCTGACCTCCCAACATCTTCTCCTGATAACCTTCCGATGGATTCACTTACGCAAGTCGAGTAGATCGTCTAAATATAATATTGTGCAAACAAATAAGTAAAAAATTGACCATAACTGATAAAATCACCACGACATGGATGGTCGGCCAAAGATAGCCATTTACATTCTGTAGTGGACTTACTTAATTGTAATAGCAAAAAATGACTTCTTAGGCACACTATTTACGCTAAAACCAGACTACGTAAGTAAGATAACACTTTGATGATTCCTTCCATGATCCTTGTTCCATAATTTTTGAAGAGTCTAAGATTGGTTTGTTGTTTTGTCAATCAATCCTTTCGCTGTAAAGGATTTGCGAACTCAAGTAAAAAAGTATCAAATGATTGATTCATTCGCACATTTGTACGAAGTATTTACTTACGTCTGTAGACGGAGACAACAATCACTGACGTGATTCAGTGTCTTTTGGTGACGTGGACTTGTTATTTATAAGAGGGCAGTCAATAGAATTTACTTTGAATCAATTTGCGATTATTGTAGAAAATGTGAGTTGAAAACAACAAAATCTTGAAACAAGTACATGATTCAACTTCCTAAATCCTAATGCTGTACAGATGCAGATGAATTTACTAGTGCTTTCTACTAGTACTAAATACTTGATTTCACGAATGGCACTGAATTTAATGACCAGGAATCTATGTTGGGAGGAAAAATTTCCCCCTTTGCTTAATACTTGGTGAGAGACGTCATCATGAACTTAAAGTGCGACGAAGAGAATGCAAAATCAGAATTTTCGAGCTTGCGCTCATTCATAGTCATAATTTAATTATGTATCTAAATTCAGGTTCATAGTTCATAAAAAGTTCTTAAAGTTTTTCGTTGAATTATAATTTAGCACGTCTCCAAAACCTCATCCTCTCCAGGCCGGCGCTTCACGGTGAGATTCAAGGTCAAATCCGGGTAAAATTCCTTGCAACACTCGTAATATTTCTCAGTGCGGACTCCTGATGTAGAAACTAGCTCATAGCCGGATGTGTCCATCAATTCACTTAAATCAAAAGGGGAATCCTGAAAAAGGAAGAAAAATATTTCTACAATTTTCTAAAAATATTTTTAACCAAATATCAACTTACTCAACAAACCTCATAAGATCAGGATGGACTTACCTTATTATAAAACTGGAGATCCAGAGCAACCCCGTCGAAGGTCCAACTTCCAAACTTCATCGAGCATATTTGTTCCCCTTCTGGGAGCACCCGATCGAAGACACAATGGGTAGTCTGGAATCGCAAAAAAATTATCAGATCCAATCGCATTTGAAGATTCTTAATTAGAAATATTTCTTTCTAAATTATATTCCAACCATTTTGCACGGAGGCACCCACAAAATATTTCCCGTGTAGAAGATGACCGCATTATTGGTTTCACGGCAGCTTATTACGTTATCAGAATGAGCAGTGTTATAGAGGGTGATGTCAGGTTTCCTATTTTCCAGAAATTAAATATAGGTTAGCAGGACTAGGAGTCGACAAAATTCTAATGAAAGGCTTTACTCATGCAAAATTTTTTGTGATCATGAAACTCACCAAATCTCGGACGCGTCAATCCTCATGACTATTGCACCGCCATGCTCTGCTGGGTCCCACTTGAGGCGCTCGTCTACCCATCTCTACATCGAATTTTTGGGAAACATGGCAATCAGTAAAAAGTATTCCAGTTCCTTTAGAAGGGCACCAAATCCCAACGTTAATCTATGACCTATTTACTTACATGTCTGAGCCACACAAAACTGTTGAGGACGTTCTTCTTGGGGCACTATAAGACAAAACTCATGCACGTGAAGGAGGTCCCAACCCAACATATTGAAATTCGAAACAGTTCCCCCAATAAAGGAAAGTCTCACGGGGGAATCATTATTCATTCCCTTAATTCTCTAGATTAATTTGCATTTCATATACTCACGGGACTGAAGGAGCTCAGGACGACTTCGAGTTGGAGGGTGATGTTGTCTGGGTTGACTTTCTTGTTGTAGTTCTTGAAGAGAATTTCATGGAGTCGTGTCCTGCAGATTTTTTTTTGTATTTCCACTTTCATATTCAATTCATATGTATACTAGGCTATAGTTTTCGGGCGGTAGGGTTAATAAATTATTGAGACCTGTCAGCAACAGTTCCCTGCTTGGCGGTGCTGATTTTGTTGTTGTCGGGAGGTGCAGCCATTTCCCCACCTTGCTCGGGCAAGTCCTGATCTAACGCCACAGGTTCATCTTGGTCTGGAGAGGCTACAGGTTTTCGATTCGGAACGTAGGCGAAAATAATCAAAGGGAGAAAATTAATAATTTCCCTCAATAAGTTGAGAAAGAGCACACTGGCAAATTTATTAAGACTTATTTGTGCCCTTAATGGAATTGAATCCACTGGGGACTCTACTGGGAAGTCCTCCTTTGAAAGCTATTTGCTCACCTGAAACCGCCACAACGCACACCAAAGCTAGCAATGAGAATCTCATTTTAAATTATTTGCTCCGACCCGATCAAAGCTACCCCGAAAGTGGAATTGAAATTGAGTTTCCTCATTCACGCTTTATACTCCTTAATAGCAGCCACATCTTCATCTCGGGAAAATGGGACTTGCTGAACCCCGGAACATTTTTGCGAATACTTAATTAACATTTTCATGGTTATATTTTCCTCAACGGAGCCAAAAACTCGAGGTGTAATTTTTGTAAAAATATTAAGGAATTTGATTAGGACATCCTCAAATTAATATGGGGGCTCATTATTCAATGGTTCTTCACTCCAATGTCAGTGGATGAATGCGTATGACAATTTGTTTTTCCTCGTGTAACCGGTTTGTGATGGTTTCCATCTTTTTGATTTATTGTTACGTTACACTATTCGACTCCTTTTAGTGCTTTAACGGACATGTGCGATTCAGTCAAGGATGGCAACCCCCACTCATCTGTACTTCTTGCAATTCACCAGCTGATTGAAATGTCCCGTACTTGTCGTTGAAGTCAACTCCCAACAAAGCGGGACAGAACTAAGCACTTTTACATTATTGCGGTGTCATCCCATCCAAGGAAAAGAGAAAATTAGAAAAAACGAGCAAGCAAAAAATTCAAGACTCATCCCCACTCTGGCAATACGCCTCAAGTAGGCGGCTTGCCTGACGTAAATTGAATTTTACGTCACCTTTCTCAGTATTTTGCTCCTGGAGAGTTCAAGGAAAGTTCTTCAGTGTAAAAAATGAAAAACAAAATTAGAGTGAAGCTCTCAGTTTAAAAAAGTCATTCCATTCACATTCCGCAAAATAGATGGAATGCCAGACTTGGGTGGGTGGGTGGTTATGTGTCCCCGTCACACATCAACATCAAATTACGGTTTTTAATTGACGGGGTGAAGGGAAAAAGTGCCAGTCAGATTAAGCCATAATTTTCCAAATACTGGAATTCGGGGTAATTATGGAAATATTACCCCTGCTCAGTGGGGTTGTGGCGACCTTCCTCTGGTTTTTTGAGATTCAGTGTTCTCATTTTAACTCCAAAAGCACAAAAATAAAATTCCACTTGAGGCTGGGACTAGGGCGTTGCTTCCTTCCCGTTTGGAATGGCTCAATTAATTCCATGTTTTAATTTTTTACACCCACGCGAATCCAAGCACCTTTTCACCTGCCCCAGGGAGAGAACTTGGTTTCACATCGATTATTTTTCTTGCTTCTTCCCAGGTGGGGAATTTTCCGGAGCAGAGGTGTTGTCAGGAGGAGGAGGAGGAGGAAAAGTTTTGCTTTGTTGAAGTGAATGATGTTTTGACACGAAATTCCAAAAATAGCGATTTTTTTTACAATTGTATCAAAACTTTATCAGATTGTGAAAGGATCATGCCATGCCATACACTTGAGTTGGGTCTTGTTTCTCAATCGAACCAACTCCCCCAAAAATAGTCGAAGTTTATGCGTCTCTACCCCTCCCACTCAAAAATCCAGTGGCAACTCCAATTCCCACGACCTGAACACGGGAAATATCTCGCTACCTCGTGGAAGCCAAAGAAAGGATTGACGCTTGTCGATTGAGGATAATGGAAACTCGTGCTTGGGCTTTTGTTCAATTCCAACCACGAGCACGAGAGAGTCCCATCCCATCCTAAGTAATCCCATTGGGGATGCATAATCCCCTCATATGAATTTCCCGATGATGAGATTACCAATAGATCCCCTTCTCATTCTCATTAACAATATCAGTTTGTACTAATCATTGTACTCGGCAGCAAAACAATTATATTCATTCTTCATTTCCCCGAATGCTATAATTGCAATTTGCAATCGTGGACGAGGAAGCGCTTGGATGAAGACCTGGAAGTGGGGAATTGATTTGATTCCCCATTCACCATATCCACATCGCATTGTCATTGTCATTGCATATCATTTCTAATCCCTTTATTGCTCGCATGGAAACCGGGGATCCAACCTGTTCAAGCTCAATGCTATATGATCAATTCAACTCCTTGTGCGTCCTTCATTTTCCCACCTGCTTCCACTCCAATTACCCTAATGGTAAATATGTAATCCTTTACGTATGCACTATTTATTTATGCACATTATCCAAATCCAACCTCCCATCCTGTTTATCTCTCTTGGATTCGCCGTTAATTACACTGAACAAGCTACAGTGCGGTAGTTATACTTATGTAGTGGTTGTGTAGGCGGATGTACTCATGAATACAGAATACAATACGGTAGTAAACATTCAACGGACATTGATGGCTCTCCTCACAGATAGGCAAATTGAATCACGTCTCTGTTGCCGTCACTATCGCTATCGGCGTCATTATGCGGGCTCGTAACTCTCCGTCCAAATTGAGGATGTAATGTCCTCCGCCCGCACTAATACTCTGAAGTTATGAAAAAAATGGGGAATTGTTTTTAGTATTTCCTTAATGTTTTCTTGCATAAGTTTTGTTTTCCTGGAAATGTTTGCAAGATTGAATCATTCATAATTGAATTCAAATACCGAGAAAAAAAGTGTCGCTTTATTGGTGCCGGTCTCAAATGGGGAACAATTCCGGAAAACAAGGTAAGAAATAATAGTCCATGTACCAATTACTCCTCATGTGTAAATAGGATTGCATAAAGGAAGCAATTTGAATAAGAACCAAGGGGAGTAGGCACAAACTCATTCTGAAAATTGAAAATGCGCCGATCGAAATTTATTATTTGCTTGACTTCCTGAGTCAATATTGATTCCCAGTCGGGGTTTTGAAACACATTAGTTCCGTATTTAAGTATAACCCATTAGGTAAACTCCGATGTTTGCTCAAGTTTTTTTTCTTTTTTAAATTCCCCCCAGAGCTGGAGACGTCATCACCACACGGGGAAATTGGACTGGAGGAAATCTCCCCCCAGAAGTATGGCATATTCTACCAGGAGGTTGATGTTGATGCCGATGTTGATGTCAGCGTGGGAAATGGGGAGCCGGGGCAACGTGAGACATCAAAGACGGGAAGCAATAAACCCAAGAAGAAGATGAAGAGCGCAGCAGGTGGAAAGAAAAGTGGAAGTGGTCCCCCTCCCATCCGATACGGAATATTCTATGATAGTCTGAAGGATCAAGCCGTCATCATTGATGTGCAGAATAACTAAGGATTAGAAACTGAAACGGATATTTTTTTATTCAATCTTAAAAGTGCTCAGCAGTACTGATAAAAGCATTTACACACGTAAAAGTAAATAAGTATTTATAATGTACCTATTTATATCTACAACAATAGATTTTTTACTTTCCGCATTTCACCGACTAAAATTGAGTAGACTAGTTATGTAATGGCACTCGAATCATCCAGGTAGACTTAAGTGAGCACTTTCGCTAATTTTGTGGCGGCATCAAATCAACATGGAAAAAGGGGAAATTGTTGAACGAAAACCTTGATCCTCTAAAGGGATTATCCATCATTACGACAACGGGGGAAAGCTTATTTATTTACAAGGGGTATTCTGGTTCAATTTAAGGTATTTATCATGAAGTTGGACTAGAAATAGAACAACATGATCAACATCATCATCATCAGTATTTCACAAACAAGGAAACTGTTACGTAAACAACATCATCCTCCATCCTCCCCCGTTGAAATCCACTTGCTTCAGTGTTTTCCTGCTTCATTAATGCCCCTATTGACAAAACAACTGGGTAATTTTGCCAACTCCAAAGTCGAACGACTTCGCCTTCCTGTTCCCCTGGATTGGGCACTGTAATCCTTCTGAGCACCTACACAACTCGTTCTCCATGAATTGGGCCTTGGTTTCCGAGAGGGTTTTGCAGGAGTCTTCTGGTCCACAAGTTGGATACTGGGGGATTCAAAGTAGAACGAATTTGAGAAGTTTTAGTCCAATTAAGGGTAATTATTTGGATTGGAAATCCCCCTATTGAAGAATTATGACAAGTTCATAATGTCGATATTTCTTATGCATATGCGCTTACCGGAGCACAGGACAATGAATTATGTTTTGATTTCCCCCACGAACGGAATCCTCTCCAGGTTCTCGCTCTGTTGGACTTGCTGGTAGTTCTCGGGGCAGGTGCAGTAGAGCTTGTGGGAGATCTTCATGGCGTCCTCATCCTCGTCCTCGGAGAATGGGGTGAGGATCCTCATTGCGTACGCCGTCTGGTTCGGGAGACATTCGTTGATTGGGTGGGAGGTTTCCCGACAATGCTGGGGGAAACCGAAGCCAAAATGAGAATTTACTCCTTCAATTTTTTTTCCTTTTTCCTCTTACCTTGTACTGAACCGATCCTTGAGTCACCGATCGGGCATCAGTCATATCCCAAACCAAGGGGCACGATTCATAATACCCAGGGCAGGAGCAGAGGGGTAGCGCCGTGGCTCCACGACTGGTCAACTGCACACTCCCGCAAACCGCGTCTGGCTCACAAGTCGGGAGTCCTCATCCTCGTCCTCGGAGAATGGGGTGAGGATCCTCATTGCGTACGCCGTCTGGTTCGGGAGACATTCGTTGATTGGGTGGGAGGTTTCCCGACAATGCTGGGGGAAACCGAAGTCCAAATAAGAATACCTACCTTACTTTTTCAAAATGATTAGTTTTTCTTCTTACCTTGTACTGAATCGAGCCTTGAGTCACCGATCGGGCATCAGTCATGTCCCAAACCAAGGGGCACGATTCATAATACCCAGGGCAGGAGCAGAGGGGTAGCGCCGTGGCTCCACGACTGGTCAACTGCACACTCCCGCAAACCGCGTCTGGCTCACAAGTCGGGAGAAAGTTGGACTGCAAAAAATGAGAGAATAAAAAATTTTCCCTGCACTTCAGAATCCATGTCACATAATTAGGGTCTCAGAGTGGAATTAAATAATTATTCTCAAATTCGTACTGAATCACTGCTCCTCTTCATGGGGATCTTCAGTGAATAGGCGAAGCCGCATCCAACAAGTGTGATGAGGAATGTGGAGAATGCCGATGGTAATTTGATAACCGCCATTTTCAAATATTCACCAACACTACAACTCAAATGCACTATCTAATTTATTTTCCCCTTGGAAGTCTCACAATGCCCCAAAACAATACACTACAATGCCGCAGGAAAAGTGTTTCCACTGTTTCGTATTGCTTTCTGGGTTGAAGTGAGACACTTTCTGGGCCTTTCTTCCTTTCACGCTCACACCTACCTCTACACTGCTCCACTTTCGGGGGAAGCACTTCAGAATAAATCCAGCCTAGAACCTAGCTCCTTGTTGCCTCCACTCCGCTTCTATTGTTTGATGATGATGGTGACGGTGATAAAGTTTCAATTACTCCGGAGCACTGAGCTGCACACCCTGGCTGGGCTCTAGTAAATAGATTGATACACTTCCTCCAGAGAAAAAGAAATTTTTGGTGGTGGAAGTGGAAGTAATGTAAGTGTATTGTAGTGTAATGTTGGAGGATGAAAGTACTCTCTAGGAATGAATCCAGTGATCCAGGAAAAATTCCCTTTTATATACTCACGCATCTCTCCCCCAGAAACACCTCCTCCCCTCTCCCCTGCTCCTTTCATTCAATGGGTTATGTAAAGGCATGAAAACTTATGGGGTTTGAAAAGGTCTCAAGCTGCGAGCAAGGGAATAATATAAACTTGAACGTGGCTATTATGAACACACTGCTCCATTTTTTTCCTCCCGGGAAAAACGATGCGATGGCGAAAGTGGGATGGGGGCTGGGAAATGCCTCGCTTATAAGTTGTTGTTATTGTTGCTCCTGGTAATAAGTAATAAGAAGGGGGAATTGTATTTATGGAATTCTTATGTCACCCATTCAAACAAGTACTGCTGTATTGCGGGTTGTTCATGCTCATGGGGGCTGACGAAAAAAAATTTTCATGTTACACCATACCATAAACCTCTAGTAAGTATCCACCTTGGGGAAAAGGGGATAGTTTCCCGGGTATTGGAAATGAGGAGGATGATGATGATGCAACAGTAATTTCTCCATAAATTCCGGGAATACTCCACACTTCGGGGTTTTTTATGGGATGCGTTGCTCGATGAAGTGTGGCAGTTATAATAATGAGCCATCCCATAAAAAATGACTGCCACCGCGTTATTGTCGCCTCCTTGCATCCTCCACCACCATCCACATCGAATGGAGATATTTATTGTTCCATGGACCAGTGATCAATGAAATGAGTGATTTGCTTGCTAGCTTGCTTTGCATTACGTCAGTCCATCCAACCACAGCCCATTATATTTTTTTCACTCATTTATTTATGGCGGCGGTGACTCTGACACACTCCCGTCGAGCCAGAA
>JAHZNH010001818.1:0-11633 GCA_027744355.1 Tyrannoseira gladiata | reverse complement strand
GAAGATTTGAGGTAGAAACTGACAGAGAATTTCACTTGTTGACAAACTTTCCTTATGAATAATGAAAACTATACTACTGCTCTTACTGTACAAGTGTTGTTGGTACTCATGTTCTCTGTCTCACTTATCCCCTTTTCCAGAGATATACGTGATCGGTCAGTGTTGAGGTAATAATGTTGGAATTAAGTATTGTATCAAAATAACAAGAGTCCTCAAGTTTAAAAATTTGCCAATCAATACCTTAAACCTATACCTGTTTTCATCTCCCTTTCCATTTCAGACTGTTTGAGCCAAATATCAACGGAAACGGGGCTGTTCCTTCGTGGGATCAAGATCAATCATATTTCAGTGAACCAGAGTTCGACTCGGACTACCAACATCAACATATTCACAAAACAAAGGTGAACCCTCATTTTTCATTTATTTCCCATATGCCCCTGGCATTTTTATAGGTGTTCCCTGCGCTAGTACCGGTAGATCCTTCATCATTCATTGACGACGAAGATCTTCTGGTTTCGTTGGTTCAAAATATAAAGCGTTGGATGGAGCACTACCAAAATGCTTGCTTAAACCGAGACATTAAAAACACTCGCCGAATGTGGAGAACAGTAAACAAAGAGAAATTGCGAGCGAGGCATTCATTCAGCTTGATTCAGTCAGAGCTGTCTCTTTTCGCCTCTCCTCAACTAAATTATTGAGCGCATGACCTCATTCTTATTCTTTTTATTGTTATAGGGGAGCAA
This sequence comes from Tyrannoseira gladiata, assembly GCA_027744355.1. NCBI lineage: Eukaryota > Metazoa > Arthropoda > Collembola > Entomobryomorpha > Entomobryidae > Tyrannoseira > Tyrannoseira gladiata. The sequence continues at coordinate 10,890 of JAHZNH010001818.1, read as the reverse complement.
AGGATCTCCGTACATGACTTACAGTTACCCCGTTGGTGCTACCTTACCTCGTGTTTCCCGTTCATTTTCTCCAGCTCCAGTGCCAATCAAAGCGGAAGGTATGCCAACAACAATGTCTTCTTACTCTCTTTTTACAGCCTTGTAGTCGCTCCAAAGAAAAAAGGAAGTATCAGAAAAAAATTTGTTTTCCTCATCTTGGGCCAAATAACTAACTCTCTCCGCTCACCAAATGTTCAGTTCTCGTGTGTGCATAAACAAGTTCGTTTTTATTCTCCGTATTCATAAATTACTCACTTTTCACGGAGTAAAATATTAACTGTTGCGCATAATACTACTTGACTTGGGCAAAACGCTTTTATCTGTTTTTACATCGCTAGATTTTTTAGTGCTGGAACATAAGACGTCGGCAATTGTTGATTTTTTTTGTCTACAAGAAAAAAATTGTTGAACTATATATATCGACTAACAACCACTTTATTAGGTAGTGCAGCCCCACCCAAGCCACAAAGGCAGACGCAGTATCCCACAGTAACGAGTAAAAGACCCGTTGTAGTTTCTCCGAGTCCTGCGCTGTATTCTCCGCGCGGTGGAGACGCGGCGCGTGGCTCCTTCCCACTTCCTCCTACTGCACCATATACACCTACAGATCTCAGGCGTAATATTTATTCCACCGCAGGTATATAAACCCATTCCCCCAACGAATTTTTTTATTATTATTTTTAATCATATGATTGGGGATTATTTTTTTAACATTGTTAAAAACCAATAATCAAAACTTTTATATTTTTTTGTGTACAATAGAAATAATTTCATGATTCCCTCGTATATATGTATATATCCCTCTGTTGAAAGCAATGTGACGAAGAAGGTAAAAAAATCTGTTTATTTTCACGTTTTCCACAGATCCTACTTATATCGCATCGCCCGAGAGACGTTTTATGGATGACCCATACTACCAATTCCCCCCGCCCCGATCTGGTTCTATAACTCCTGTGATCATAGATGAAGAAGGTAACAAAACATAGTACCGTTATATCTCTTGTTTATTGAAAAGAAGCAAACTTCCGTCACAAAAATTGTGAAAAGAAAGTTTGCTTGAAGAAAAATTGTCAGGATTTTCGTTATAGTAGTAAGATTTTTCCTTTTCTTTCCAGCTCGTTTCCGCATGGAGCACATGGAAAGACAGCTAGCTAACTTGACTGGTCTTGTTCAAAAAGCTTTAGTAACTGGTCAGCCGCCGGTTACGGTTCAGCCAACTCCAGGTATCCTCCCATCTCCTGCTACCATGCAAACAATGCAAAGAATTGCTCCCCCAGGTGCTCCTCCAAACGCTGCTGTTCCCCATAACGTTTCCTCTTTGTACAGAGATTATATTCCAACTCGGGACTATCGAGGTAACGGTTACTGACTAATACATAACAGTTTGGTCCTCTCGCACTCAAGTCATAGCTTTGCTCTATTGCACTGCACTGCTGCGAGCATACACATGATAAATCATAATATCTTGTTTTTTATCGCACTTTCTATATGCATCTGAAAAAAACTATAGATACACTTGTAATAGGGCTCATTTTGCACATTGACTACTATGCATTGATTTCATCCTGTCTCTACTTTGCTTTTTAGTGGTACTATCCTTATTTGAAGTATTTCAGGAGTTGCTTGCTAGAAATAATTAGTTGCGGACTAATCATAAACAAGTAGTGCAGAAGTACTTTGAAGACCTCTAATCTTGTGCATAATCTGTCGTTGGTTTGTTTCGCAGACGATATTGATAAGCACTCTAGTTCAAGCTCTGCTTCACTACCAGGTAAATTACGTGTCATTATAAATGCGACCAAAGTAATAAATATAATATTCCATAATCTTCATACCATTGTTATTACGTATATGTATTCCTTTCCCTTTAACATTTTACATTGTTTTTGTTTTTATCAAAACTCATTTGACATCAATCCTTATTATACGTATCGATGTACAGTTATTTAAAATTTTATATGCTTATTTGTACATAAAACACGTTCGAGTTTGAGTTGGGGGTTTGGTTTTTGTTGATATAATGTTCTCCATTGTTTTTGTTTTTTCCTTTACTTTCTCCTTCAAAGTTTATTCCCATACTGTTCTCATTGACCTTGATACCAATGGTGTTGTCATAAAATGAAGTCTCGCACTTCAAGTAATATGTAGTGGTCCAAAGCAGAAGTTGTTGTCTATTATGTAATTTGTCTCCGGTAAATTTTATGTAGATGACCCTGTTCGACCAGCAACAGAGACGCTTATTTCTTCTTCCGTTATAATGCCAATGGCTAAACCTCCTAAGTTTGGCAAAGGTATGTTGGATAATGTAACATGATATCATACTGCTGTTTACTTACTATCGACTAGAATCCTTATACCGCAAAATGCGTAAAAGTTGTTCTTACAAAATCTAATAAAAATTTGGCGATTATTTACGTCCTTCCAAGTGTCATAAACTGACAAAGTCCCGTAACTACATTAGCCAATGTTGTGTACATCAAAAAAGCTTTCGATTACATTAGACTTGGTAGATGTAGAATGTTGGCTTAAAAAGTATACACGGCGCTCATAAGAAATACGTCGAGAATGAGGCACAATTTTACTTCCACTCGAGTCGACAACCTAATAACGCTGTAGAATCAAATGTGCGAAGAGTAAAGTATGTAAAAGAAAGCTGTGAGGAATTTTTTGGAAAAGAAAGAATCAGAATAAAATTGTGATATTGGAGCAACCATTCCATCATATTTTTGTGGGAGCAGGATAAAATACGATGTTTTGTTGTGTGACCCAGTATTGTTTCAAAGTCTCCATGTTTTAATCTGTGTCTCGTATTCATTTGTTTTATGCACTAAAATATAGAAAAATCCGTAAGCTTCAGTGATGATCCACCCGATCACGGGAAACAGCACTCACCAACTCATCAGCCAGGTTGTTGCTCTAAATATTTCAAATAAATGCATAAAAAGACATACCAACTATTTATTAGAGTCAATTAAGATATAAAATGTGGGTAAATTATACTACTAACACCTTGAAATTATGTTAAAAGTAATATCATTCACACGATTCTCATAATGAGTACTTCTTCATTCAAACAATAAGGATTTACATTTGGATTGGAACTGCCTCTTATTCTCGGCCTTCTCTTTTTCCTTGTCTTTATTGTAGTGGAAAAGCAAATTAAACCGGCTCTGAAACTCAACTCAAAGTCTTCAACTTTGCCAAGAATGTCTCAGGGTATAAAACAATTTTTACTCTATTTACTATTTTATCATGATAAAAAATAATTTATTCTGCGACTTTTAAAAAATATTAATATTATACATATTATTAACCTATTTTGAATTTCACATTATCCTCTTTCCTTTTGCTTATTTTAACCTCATAATTTATGTAAGGGAAACGGGGAAAATCATGAGCGGATATGTTTCACTCTGCACTTGGTTCTTTTTCCCTCTCTCCTGCTTTTTTTCCTAAGGGGGTGCCAAACAGAATTTCAGAACGTAAATGTAAATTTGTTCTTATATGCAAAGAGCCTTTTTTTACAGGCTACACTTTTCCATAAACATGACGTAATACTGCATTATGCTTGGTACTTCTTTCAACATGCCGACAACGTCGACGTTGATGATGATATGATGCTTTTTCCCCTTTTCCGGAAAGTTGAAAGACGAAGAAGGTAGTAGTACATGAAGTAATATTGTTTTTTTTGGTGACCTATTTTTCAGATCGAGTCTTAAAACCTGTTCCTTCAAGTGTGCCAAAACCACCAGCTCCAGCAGCCCAACCTCCAGCATTAGTTAACGTTCCCTCACATCCTTATGACAGACAGTATTACGCACCTCCCAGAGGTGAAGAAACAAGACATTAGAGGAGCGAAATTGTTCAATAAAGTTTTATGCTTTTTGAGCAAATGAAAAGATTATGAAGTTTTCATCATTCTTCTTCTCTTATCTTTTCCGCAGGAGATTTAGGATTAAGTCCGGAAATGTATAATCAGTTGAGAATCTTACAAAAGAAGGCGAAGGAACTAAAAACAGACATTAAATTTCTTAGAAGGAGCGTACAAGCTCAAGCCCACACAGTTAGAGAAACGCTCAGGGATACATTTTTACGATTTAAGTAAGTCGATTCCTTGGAAACGAAAATTGTTTCTCTTTTCTAAGCTTGCTTCTATCTTAACTTATTGCAACATTTGAATTTTTACCTTTTCTGTGCAGGGTTGTGACAATGGCTGGGAGTGATCAGTGGATGCAGGGTGACCCAGAAAAGTCGCGAATCCGTAGGGAAGAGGAACTTTACAAACAAGAAGTGATGAAGCTTGAAAAAGATTTATCGTACGTGGAATGCTACAGCTTTTGAAAGATTTATGCTTTTTCATGTTTTCTTAAGTATGTACTCTTTATAAAAAAAGCATTTTCACGTTTTCCTCTGTAGGTGAGTACTTTAAACTTTAAAAAACTACTAAATGTGTGCACATACATATATATTTTATATAGCATGCGCTTTTATTAAGAAAGGTGACAAAATGACTGTCGTTTATTTCCAGTAAATCCGTTGCTGATCTAAAGGTGCGTTTTCCCCCTTTGCATGAGAGCGTGAAAAGTTTGATGACGAGTGACATGGATCGCATGGCAGTAGAAGAAAGATTTTTGAAAGAGGAGCCTGAACGCTTAGAAAACGCATTAAAGAGGTGCAAAAAGTTGACAGGGACCCTTGTGACCCTCAAAAGGTAACGCTAATCTCGTGACGCGGCGAAGTGCGTGAGTATTAAGCAAAGTAAGTAAGTATAGAGCTAAGATATTTAGACCGGATTCCTTCTTCCTATAGACTAGCTTCAGTTCAAGAGCAGCGCCTCCCATCGCAGGAGGAGCCGGTTAACTCAGGTCAATTTCCCCAACAGTCTTCTCAGCTTGCGAAGACCAACAATAGGGTAAGACGATCACCATTACAAATGTGCCGAATAAAATGAAGGAACCAAAGTAAGACCAAAATAAACCAAACAACCAATATGAGAAACAAAAGGAGACTTGAGCGTAGTCCCTTGTTTTTTCTACACTTATTATTATGCATGACGGTTTTGTACAAGTACTTAACTCATATTGAGAGAGTGTGTGACTCGACTCGTGTGTCACCACACCGAGAGACTGGAGCTTATGGTAGTGCTTTTTGTTTTTTAATATAGTATCTCAAAGCAGGCTGGAAGTGACAGTATATTTCCGCCATTTCACAATATATAATGAGACATGAGTAAGGCGTGTATTAGAAATTTGATTTCCTACACGAATGCAATCTTTTGGCTAGTCTAATTTTTGTAGTTTGTCTTACTTATTTTCCAAAAGCTCATCATTAGCACACTAAGCTAATGTGTTTTTTAAAATTACTTTTTGTACTTACTAAAATACTTTGGCTGCTTTGACCTTTGACACTACTACTAAATAATAAGCAGACACTCTTCTCCTATTTTACCTTATTTTTTAAACTGGTGCATCCTTAACTTTCGATTCCTTTTTCCTGCTCATACTTATGTATTCGATTCGAGGAAGAGGTAAGCTATAAATAGGTGGCGGTATTATGTCACGACAAAATACCCAGTCCCTCGGGTAACAGAGGTCCAGATTTTGTGAAACAAATAAGGAGAAACTTGATATAGATTTGTTAGGGTTGGCCATGTTGATCGTCATGGTTGTACCATTTTGTAGTCCTTGTGAAGTTTACTTTTAGCGTTAGTACCAACTCCTGATCTCCTTGGCTACTTATAGTCTTTCCAGCACTAACGTTGAATGGAATGGTTAGCCCAGAATTTTATGACCAATAAAGAATTTTTATTATTCATTTGTCCATTTCATTTCTCAATCGCTTAATTTTGACACAACTTTGGAAACCTATTTTATTCAAGTGGGAAAAGCGGTGCAAATTATTTGATTGATTGATGACTAAATTTCATCCCTAAGATCCAGAACGTTGCATTGTCGTAGGCCTTATGTACACAATACCCCTTACTCATGTCAAATCATGTAATAGCGTGAAATTTATTACCATAAATTATTTGCATATTTCTTTTCGTAGAGAGATGGCTGGAAGTGGAGCTCGAACTTCACTCAGGCAATTTCTGACTCAGAGTACGTTGTATTGTATTCTAACTCAAAACAATGCTTTTCTTTAATACAAAAAACTGCATGTTTGTGAATGTAACTTTTTGTCTGTGAAATATGTATTATTTTGGAAACAGAAACTTTTTTCCTGAAGCAAGGAAAAATCCTACACAAACACACACGAAAATATAATATTTGTCCGTTTTGTGACTTGTGAAAATTGTGTCCGTGTAGAAACAAAAATATGTATTTGTCATACTCAGTTTGCTTGGAACTAGATAGACCAGAGAAAGTCGTTTTTGTTTTTACCTCCAACGATCCTCCAAAGGAAGCGTCTCTAAATATTGGAACGCCTTGTTATGATCTCTTTTATTGTCTCTCATTATATTTTGAAATTTTGATTTGTATTTTTACTTCAAAACCGTGATGTTTTCCGTCCATGATTTGCTTTTACTAATGCAAGCCGTGTGTGAACATTACCACCTGTGTAAAGAGAAAGTCCTAGATGTGTATTGTATAGATGTAAACCGTATGCATATTAATCTCTTTGAATTAGTACTGTCATGCATTCTTAGTTTTAAATGTCAGTTCTTGGGCGAGTGCTTTTGTAGAGGCTTTCTTCAAAGACGGTATTTTTTCTCTTATCACTTCTCAAACTACAGGAGTCTGCAAACGCCGCATGTTCCATCGTTTCGCCGGGGAGTGAGTTGGGAGCCAACGGCGGTCATGGGTCCGGATTCGGCACATGTCCGGAAAATGCACTCGATGATTTATTAAATGAGATCAGCGGAGGATCTGTGATTCCTCAGAAGAATCGACTAGGACCACCAGATCCCCCGAAACGGTTGCCAAGTTACCCATCAACTGAGTCTGGAGGTGGATCTCCAGTCAGGAATTGGGACTCACCTTTAAAGCTTCATCCTCCCTTGCCACCGAAACCTACCAAAATTCCTCCTCCACCCCCTCCTCGCATCTCCTCTAAATCCCCTTTAGTTTCTCCTAGTATAGAGTCCAGCGGTGGTGATTCTAGTGAGAGCATCAACAGTCAGGATGGCGGAGGTCCTAATAGCAAGCTCAGTCAGAGGCATCAGGAATTATTACGGAAGCAAAGACAGTTGCAAGAACAATACAATAGACTTCAAATGCTTCAGGGGAGACCCTCCTCGTCAGCCAACTCAGCTTCCAATAATTCCGATAAGGCTGAACTGAAGAAGACGGGAAGTGAGAGCAATTTGCGAGCAAAGCTGGGTCTTGAGTTTAGTGCTGCGCCCACTGGCTCTCTCAGCAACATTAACAAGCCGCTCTATGAGACAGATATTCTCTAAATAAACAACCAGAACCTTAAGAACTTAAAAGAAACAAAAAAATATATACCAATCGAAGAAATCGGAACACTTCAAAACACACAAAAAGATATCTATCTAATATAATATATAATCTATTCAACATCTTGCTCAATCTTTTCCATCTTTTTGCTACACACCGCTCTTTATAAAAGAATTTAATGTTACATTAGTTAGTTTTACTACTCATTCTTATGATTACAAATCTCTTGTCTTTTTACTACCACACACACCAAATAACAACTTTTATTATTGCTGACTACAAATATGATTACGTAATACACACATAAAATTTACACATATATCACATTAATACAAAAACTGTTGACTATTCCTGTTGCAAATCTATGTACTTCTTTCTGTTGTTTTGGACGTTAATTGTTTTCCTGTCACTAACTTAATGGGAAATGCTCGGGTATAAAATATTATGGAAATGATGATATGGAAAAACAATAATAATAATAAAAACGATGACATCTTTCTAAGAAAATGCTTTCGTCGTATGCAAGTACATAATTGTAACCTCTTTTCTCGCTAATTTTCTCCCTAAATCGGACAAGTCCACCCACAAAACGTGGAACTTGTCCTTTTCTTTTGCTGATGGGCGGGTATTCCATACAGCTATTAAGTATATAACCTCGCCCACTGCTAGTTAATTTTACGCAATTCATTAATAATACGCCGAGATTGGGTATAGTATATTGGTTAGAAAATTCATATATTGGGTAGAATAGAATATAAAACTTAATGGGTACTGTTAGATTATAGTTTTGCATTGCGACAGAAAGGCTTGATTTTGTGTGCTTCCTTTACGAAATGTTACCAAAACCCTGGAGTCAGTTCTAAATACAAAAGACGACTTGAGTAATGATGATAGAATAGTAATTTAGCAAATACATATGAATATTTATGCATTGTCAGTGTTTTTTTGAGTTGAATTCACTATACAGGTAGTTTGCTGAATTGCAGGTGCAAAGGGTGAGGGCAAACGGGATTCATGGCATTATATTATCTTTGAAATTCATGTGATTTTTTATTTGACATCATTCTAGCAATTCTAACTTTACAAAAAAATACTAAATAGGTGAGTTACTGCTGGCAGTTTGATGGCATTATAAAATCTCTCCTGGAACGAGCACAGAAGATGTCGACGTAATTTCCTTGATTTACCAGTGGTTTCGAAATGGATCGCCTGTGGAGAGAAATTAGAATTTTATGATGGAAACCATAAATCATAGTCAAGGTTCTTTTCTGAATACTAGAGATCGTTTCGAATCTGTCAACTCACTTTTTCCTCAGGTACTTGGCAGGAGGTGGTCTTACAAGTCGGGGAATCATTCCATTGAGGTCATACGCTGAGTTTATGCATACTTCTAAATTATGGAGCATGGCATCTGCAGATGTTCCCAGAAGCCTCTTTTTTGTTTTCTCTGACCAAGTCGGAAAATACCTGAAACGCACGTACACAAATTATAAAATAAAGCAATTTACGGCAAGACAAGAAAAAATGCCTTGTGATAATTTATTTATTTACCACAAGTTTTTAATCTGGAGAGTAAACAGCTTCTCTGCGGCTTGCTCAAGCACGTGAAACATGCGGTATGATGAGTTAAATTCAGGGAAGCAGACGACCTGCACAATGTCTACGATATTCCAGGCCACGTCAGGCACGTAATGATACGAGTCGTTGGCACGATGTCCCTCAACAGGAATTGGTTTGAAGTTGCATTCACCGTCTGTGGTTGTCCCATTGCAGTAGCCGGTGGCCTTTTAAAAAAAATAATGGAATGACAGAAGTGAGTCTCAACCATCTCCAACAATGCATTTAATTATTCATTTCAGTAATATTTGCGTGTCCAAAACATACCAGCCCACCATGTGCCTGGCAAACATCATCACTTGGATCATTATCGGTTGACATGGATGACAAGACAATTCGTTCTTCAACATTCTCCGTAATTCTTTCATTGCATCGCGTGAGAATCTCCTTTATCCATTCATATTCCCCTAGAGATAGCGTCTCATCGTATTTGTAGATGTTACCCTTATGCAAGATGTAGAAAAGTTCGATGACGAGATCAACCCAGTCTGGGGCGATATATTCATGTGGGCAATATTTCATCATTGTGTCCTTCATGATTTGGAAGAGCTCAAACGTTCTCTTGGGATCTCCATACGAGGTAGCGTTAGTAGCATTGCCTTCACTCGAACCATTACCAGAGTCTGTGTTGAGTTGGTTGATAATGTTGTAAATCATCATTTTCCTATTCAAAAACTTATTATCGTGCTTCCAGTATTCTGCCGGATGTGTCAAATCAGGAGCAGGAGTGGTTGTGGTCGTTGCGCCTCCTTTCGCACTAGGTTTTTTCCCTCCTCCTGGTTGAGTTTTTTTGGCTCCTCCCATGGCCCGTCCTGCAGCTCCTGGTTTAGGCATTTCTGAGCAATTGAGGTCGCACTCCGCTAAAACAATCAAATGTTTTTCATTGAAATTTTAATAAAATAATTTTAAATAAATTCACGGGAAATGATTTTTCATTTACAATCAAATGAGGTAAGTATCCCAAAGCATTTATGCGATTGGAGTGGCTTTCCATTGCATTTGTCCTTCACCATAACCTCCAACTCGTGATCTTTCCAGATATCTTCATTCTCTGCCTTCAGATACCTGCAAATCTTTTCATTGTCTGGTAAGAGGGTTGGCTGAACGCAGAACGCTTTTTTATCATGATGCCCCGCAGTGATGTAANATATCTTCATTCTCTGCCTTCAGATACCTGCAAATCTTTTCATTGTCTGGTAAGAGGGTTGGCTGAACGCAGAACGCTTTTTTATCATGATGCCCCGCAGTGATGTAAGCCAGTCCGTTAATGGCATAGATGTTTGTGCTCTTCGTCGTGGATCCTTTCGAATGCTTATCTGTAATGAAGTCCCACGTCTCCGTTCCAAATCCTTTTCGCTCACAGACCACGCCTGTTTGATTCCAGTTGACAGGGTCTCTAGTGAACTTCACACCAACTATGCTCGTTCCCATCCCATTTTCGTCGGTTAGCTTCGTGCATACGGAATCAGCAAACCCATCTGCCGTTTCGCAGCTATCCGCAATAAAACGATAGCTAAAACACAAGACCAAATCACCGATATCAAAAATGCATTGAGTGTGATGAATCTATTTCATTCTAAATGACTTTTTGAATCAAATATTTAAACTTACATTCCACTGACGCATATACAGTCTGGTTTGTTTTCCCCGAAACTAATTCCAGCAGTACACTGCTCCCTGGTTTTCTCAATGAAATCTGGACCATCGCAAAAGGACACTGTTCCTCCCTCGGCTGGAGAATACACAACTGCAAGTATTAATAAACCGTACCGGATCATGATTTACGGATAAATTTTCTTCTGAATTCTAAAATGGATCCACTCATACATATCTG
>JAHZNH010001817.1:0-10851 GCA_027744355.1 Tyrannoseira gladiata | reverse complement strand
ATTAGTGTGATTAGCTTCTGATCGGAACTGGATGGAATGAGATGCTTAAAGTTTAAAAAAAATATTTTCTTTTCTGGAAATCTCCGTCTTGGTCAGTCAACCTGAGCTATGAAGCGGGAACCGATCGGGATTTTCCCATCAGCTCAGCTCATTAATTTCCAGATGAAGGAGGAGAGCGTGAAAATCTCGACTCGACGTGGAAATGAGAAGTTCCGAGTGGAAATTCAAAGAAGGCCTCAGCGTAATGTATTTTTTTCGTGGGGGGAGGAAGAAGAAAAACAATAAAATGACATGCGTTGAGGAGACTCCAGAACCAGGACCAGAAATTTATTAGTGATTGGGATGGGATGGAGCGAGTCGAGTCGAGTCGAGTCCCTAATGAAGGAAGCGGCTGGCTGGCTGGCTGGTGGAGGAACAACTGTAAAGCGAAGTGAATTCCTCGGGATGGATCGAGTCACTACATAAATAAGAGGGGAGAGTGATGTGGTGGGGATGACTAATAATCTTGCTCCCCTGAGCCATTAGCACCAAACCAGTACCATCATCACCATCACCATCACTTCCCCCTTCCTGAAGTATTCCATTCCACCGGTCGGAGCTTAATTTTTCTTCGCGAGTAAACGGTCCCCAGAGTGTAATTCACCTTCAACCGAAAGATGCTACACAAGGAGGAGCACGAACGACTTTTCAAAAGATTTTCTTCCTCGAAGATCTTCACCTTCCGCGGATTCCAAAACTAATCCATTTCACTCGAAAATAAAAACGAAAGCATAGATAGAGTAACCACGTACCACACCACCTCCACCTCCAGATCCGAAGCGGGGAGATGAGAGGCTCGGGCTCGAGGTGGAATAGTGTAGGCTCTCGTGTCAATTGCATTGTAGAATGGCGTGTAAAACACGGAAAAACCGGGGAAAGGGAAAATGATTCCTGGGGGAGGAAGAAGAGGATTCCTCTGCTTTTTTTTCTCGCCCTCCATCATCATGATCATCGAGATGATGATGATGATGATGATGCTCTCGTTCCGTCAACACCTCCGTATTTCGGATCAGCAAGGAAAAAATCAGGATATGGCTTTATTACTTATCTGATCTGATGGGCTCACCAGACATTTGAGAGGACCCATCACCCCTTTTTACAGTGATCGGGGAGGAGTGGTACATGAAATTGCCCGGTTCCATAAAAATATCATTAGGAGGCAATGATGAGCAAGAGTTGGGTTTCCCTTCTCCCCACGCCGTGCCGTGATTTAGGTTGCCGTTCCTCATTAATAATTTGTAAGGGAGGTAATGAAGAAGAGAGTGAGCTTACCTTTGAAGGTGTACCCACATGAGCCAAAGAGACACTGTAGCAGGAGGACTAGTGCGATGCAGAACATGTTGTAAAGAGGTGAGTCCGGGAAGATGCGGCACAGAGGGATCACCGCACCACCACCGTATACAGCATAATCTTAATCCGTCTGGACAAGTAAGTGATCACGTTAAGTTATCGTCACTCCTGTGCAACATTTTTCTTCTCAGGAAGGAGGGAGGAGCACATCGTCGTCGGGGGGAACGGAGGAGTAGGGGGCTGGAGCTGGAGTTGGTGCTGGGGTGGAACTGTGAATCTTCTCTTCTTCGCTTCGCACAGCTTGGAGGAAGGATTACCTGCGGGAGTGATGGTACTAGAACTACTTCCCCCAACCGCATTTGCAGTTGTCAAGTCGATTCTGAGTCCTTCCTCACATCCAAAATTTTCACTTAAATAGGTTTTAGCTTCACGAATCCAAGTCAAAATTCCCGATTGGTCAAAGTGACATTCGCAGAATTGAGAGGCCGGAGGTGATGAGAAGGATTTTGTTGCTCCGCGCTAGTAATTCCGTCGCTGGACTGGACTGGCTTGGCTCAAAATACTTAGGGCAGTTGTGAAGGAGACAGTTCCGTCAGCTCAGTCAGTTCAGTTGAAATGAGGGGACCCTGGATTTTTGGTCTGCTGCTTCTGGTATGGCGCTAAGTGTTTACTTGAACTATTTAGTACTACACTAGGATCATCTATCTATCTTACCACACGCGAAAATATAAATACAACCGGAGAAAAAAAAAGTTCAGTTCTTTCAGTTCAACATTTAAATGTCAGCCGCGGATTAACTATTTAGGTAAGTACATTAAGCCACGGAGGAGAGCTGGTGCTGGAGTTCCTCTGCATTATTGATGTCCGAGGATTTAGTTGAAGTTTCAATTGAAGTCCCTTCGTTATCTATGGAAGACACTAGCCTGGAAAGAAGAAACAAACACGGAAATTCCGCTTTAAAGATGTCGAGAAACATGGAAAAGGAAAAGTATTTATTTCTTTGCGAATCCTGACGAAATCATAACTTGAACCATGAACTAGCTTTCCCTGACCTGCTTCCCACTCCACCTCACTCCCTTAAAGCGAGGTGGTACAAAATGTGCTCATGCACTCTCGGTGACAATTTATGGAAACGGAAACTGGAAAACTTATTTACTCAAAGGAATTTGAAGATTCCTGGTTTCAAGCTTTGGCACATATTCGGTGAGGGAAAATATCGTTGGCAAAATTGACTGGATCGAGGTGAGGTGGACGCCATGAAAAAATGAAGTACTTCCATATCGCTTGTCCCTGTCCTCAACACTTCTACCCGAAGTATTACTTTCCACTCCATTATCCCCAGCCCATATTTATCCGGCCAAGTCAAGTGCTTTGTCCCCGGCTCAGTCCCGTCTTGACCGGAGCTGTCATGTGGGTCTGGGCTTCTGCTCTGAATTGGGTAACCTCTCCCTAAGAGAACTCTGTGGGGCCGAGGGAGAGGTGTCTTTTTTGCAAAGCCTCTTGACTAAAACGCCTGGAAAGGACTACAGCACGCCTAAAATCCGGGTTTTTGTGGTTTTGACAAGGAAAAATTCTGCCAGTGCCACAGCCATCCAATCCGATTCAAATGCGGAGTACGGAGCACTTGGCTGGTCTGTTTCGCGAATCTTTCGACCAACTTGCTAATGAATGAATGAATGATTCCACCTCCCTCCCTCCCTTCCCTCTCCTCTCTCCCTACCAATACCAATATGCCCATGGTGTGAATGAGTGTTCCACAAAAAAAAATGTTCGAGGCATTCCCTTACCTACGACGATGGTCTCCATATCTCGCGGAACAGATCCTGTCCACTGTCTTGTCTTGCCATTCTCAAGTCCCCAGAGTCAAAGTCCGCAACCATCAACCAGATATTAAGGACCAGACCAGGTGCATCGTTTTTTTTCCTTCTCTAGATGAATCAAAATCCTATATACGGCACTGCTACCGATTGTGTGTACCTAACATAAAATAACATAACACCTCCACTCCACTCCACTCCTCAAAATTTCCCTTTGTGGAGGAGCCAACTAACCCTCGAGTAAACCAACTAAACTGAATAGAACAACAACACCACCAATCACTATAAAAAATCCTCTACACTTTCAGTACTCTCATCCTACAGTTCACAAGTACTTACATGGGACCTCTTTCTCTTCTCCACAATCCACAATCCAACTTCCTCCTCATGAAAGTACTTATTCCTCAGCGGAAAAAAACGTCTCTGATTTTTTTATCCCCACAAGAAAAAAAGCTCCTAGGAGAAAACTCCCGTTCTCTTTATTTTTTGCTCCCGTTACAGTAGCCTCCCCGGCCAATGAGTTTTCTCAGTTCCGTAGTTAGTATGGTCCGAGTGTGAGTGTTGCGGACACACAAAAAAACAGAAAAAAATGTTGTTAAAAGCTACACAATATATTTGTTCTTGGAGAATGCCCACTTCTCCTCCTCCTCCCCCAAACTCATAGTCCAGTGAACTGGGTCAGTTCGATCGAGAGAGAGAGGGAAAAAAACTTCTTCTTCTTCTTCTGTTTCCTCCTTCTATTTTTTTGGCACTTGTATCGTATCGTATCGTATTGTATTGTATCCTCTCTAAGGAAAATTCCCCGAGGAGAAAAAAAATATCCGTATTCCCTTTTCCCTGGCCTGGCCTGGCCTGGCACTGCCAAAAAGGGAAGCACAATGAATGAGTTCAGTTCACTCCAACGGGGCTAGTTGAAAGCCTTAAAGGAAGAAGAAGGCAAGGAGCATGATGATGATATCCTGATTCTGATCCTGAGATTCGATCCCAATCCCATTTGTCTCGCTTAGCCCCACTTCACACTAAAAAATGTGCACAATGATATTTACTTCCCTTTCAGCTTTCTCTGGACTCCATTCGATTTAGTACTGCTAATACTGCCACCAATTGACCGGTGCGACCACGATCACAATGAGACGGACCCCACCACACCAACAACATTGCTGCTGGACGGAATTCCACCGTGCGACTGTGTTCCTCTCCCTCTAATTCACTCGGTCACAGTCTCAGTCTCACTTTTTTTTGGGAGCTTCCTTCTCTCTCCCTCTCACTCGAAAGAAACCTTTTCTTCCCACTTCCAACAACTTCAACAACTCAGCCGAGTGACGATGATATGATGATGCGAAGATCAGCAAAGAACTGAAGTCGAGCAGCCAGAGTCAGAGCCGTTTAGATATTTTACGTTTTTCATGTGTGATGTGATGAGTTGGGTTCGTTCCTATGTTCACGAGCTCTAGCTCTCTTTTGCTCGCTTCTCACTCCTCTACTCCGTCTTTTTCCTCAGAAGCAGAAAGAACACATATCACCACACCACCATTCCATTCGATTCGATTCCACACACGATTAGTTTCATGCTCCAATGCAACTACTTAACTGCCACTGCTTTGTCTCCACAGGCAAAGAAAAAAATAATACCTAATGCAAGCGAGCCACGTAGTAGTAGTAGTAAGTAGTAGTAGTAGTAGTAATAGTGCACAACATGGACCAGCGAGCCGAATGCCGACCAGTTTCTGTTTCGAAGGCGAATCATTAATAAGCCACCACCACCACCACCATCATTTCTATCAGAAGGGAGTATCCATTCCAAAGAGGAGAACTCTTAAAAGGAAGGTGAAGACAATGCAATGCAATGCAATTCACAACGAGGGAAAAATAAAGTACTTCAGCTCTTCCGTAGGAGTGCTCACTTCCTCCACTCGTCCTTTCTCCAGTATCTATCTCCTGTATCTATTGTCAGTGGCGAAAAGAGTGTGGTCTGAATTGCATTAGAATTGGAACCTATTGCCACAGAATTGGGAACTGACGATGAGTAAGTACAACAAGATTCCCTTCTTTATCTTGTTAGCTGCTTCCATGAGCTCAGCACTTTTTTTCTCTTTAGTGGGCTTACAGTTGGCTGGTCAGTTGTTCTTTTCTTCAATGGAGAAAAAAAACTCCTGCGATTCCGAAGGACACGCCAAACCAAACCAAACCGCACTGAACGAAAACGAAGATGATGATTCGACCACACCACACCACACCACGCCACAACTGCGACTCTGCCGGCATACAATTTGTCGGTCTCGCTGCCGGTACTTCTTCCTCAGGGAAGTACTCACTGGTTCTCTCCAGTCGGCCTTGTTTTAATTACTCCTCCGCGGCTCCCCCTTGACAATATTTTCGAGATGCGGTAGTCCTCACTCACTCAGTCATTCACTGCAGAAACTGACTGACAATGAGATGCTGGATGCCTTGCTGGGGGAAGGGGATTGTCCTACCCGGAATTTTCGGGGAATTCTTGCAATTCCTCACTCACCCACTCCCTCTCCTTCCTTCCTCAGGCGAAAGTTTTTTGATGCACTCTGGTCTTGGTCTTGGTCTGGGTATGGTGCATGCGAAATGCGAAACTCGGTTTTTCAGCGCGAATTCGTTCGAATCCCTCCATCAAATCCTACTACTGCTTATTCAGCCCTCCTCCACATATATTTTCCCCTGGACCGGAAATGACTGCAGAAGGAGCGTGCCATGCCACAAGAGGACTTCCATCCTTGGGCGGCCACCTGCACTCAATCAATGCGCGATCGACCACGATCCTTCGTCTTCTTTCCATTCACGTAAGAAATACTCCGTCTTCCGCAACAAAACACTGGACACAACACAACGACCGACCAACCGACCGACCACAAAAATCTCCCTGAAGAAGTGAGTGTATTATGGGTATTTTGTGGACGAACTGGTCATTCTTGCCGATACTCACTCACTCACTCACTCACTTTTTTTTACTACTTTTTACTACCCCCACACACGACAAAAAAAATCGCACGGTCCCTGGCTCTTGGCTCTCGTTGTCGTTGTCCTCGTGCTTGTTCCGTGGATGTGGAGGCATTGCATTACTTAGTATTGTACCGATATTGTCCAGCTTGAGCGAGTCGATCACCATTACACCACCACCACACCACAGCTCCACTGGGAATTGCTCACTACGGCACCGCACCGCACTGAACGACCCGTTACCACAACTACGAAATGTAAAAACGCATTAAATGGAGTAAGGAGGAATAGTTTTTTCATTACTCCACTACAACAAATACTTAAACTTCCACTTCCCGGCATTCCTCCACTTTCTTCTTCAGAAGAAGAGAATAATATTGTCGTCGTACATATAAGTAATCCCAGCCCATACTAAAGCGAAGGAGGAACGGTCGCCTGCCTCAACTCCACACAGGAGTCTTTTTTTCCCCTTTTCATAATGTAAGGGAATCCCTTCCCGTACTATGAAAGTTAAAGTGAATAATAGGATTAAATAAAAACGTTTATGTAGAATAAGTGAACTCTAGGATTTTGTCCCTGAACTCGTGTTCTTGAGTTAAGTTAGTGACAGGTTGGAAGAGGTGAAGAAAGGAAAAAAGTAGGAGGAGAAGGAAACGACGAGAGTATAAATAGCTGCCTGCCTCAACTCCACACAGGAGTCTTTTTTTCCCCTTTTCATAAAAAAATCCCTATTATTTTCGTGGTTGACCTGCAACCCGCATGGCCACCGACGGTCGGTGATGTTGATGGTGGTGTTGTTTTTGGGGATCTATTTATTTTTGCTAGTTCATGAAGCAGCTTTAGTCGTACTTGTCGCTCGCAGACATCGCGGAAAGTACATATTTAGGAGCACAAAGAAATACTTGCGATCCCCTCCCTCGTCACTGACATGAAGAAGTGGAGGAGTCGATCTCATCACCGAAGAAATTTGCAAATCTCCGTCTCCACCATGCACTTCCCAAATTACTTACTTACTCGATCAGATCAGACCTGAATGCACTTCTTCTCGTGGAGACGGGATGATGCAGGCTTTCGAAATTGAGGCGAATGAAATGGTGACACGACGACGTAGCCTAATCCATTCCAATCCAATTCAATTCACTTGTTTATCTGCTTAATGCACCAAATACATACAATCCGTTGACCTGAGAGATTCAGATTCAGACTCGGGAAATGTGTAGTGGTTCTGTAGACTAGGCAGAAGTCTTGATTAGATCGCGCGGATCAGTACTCTATTGAGGATGAGGATGTGGATGAGGATGATGGGGATTGGGGATGTGACGTAGGCATCGATTCATAAGAATTTCGCGTGAACTCTTCCTCCTCAACTCAACTCACTCACTCACTCAGCCAGCTAATCTTCCCCATTTATTTGCCATTTCACAGAAAAATCCCCGATTTTCTAAAGAGCCAAGCCTAACGAAAAGGGAGGAGAAATAAGTATTTATGTAGGTTTGTTGGAAATTAGCGAAATGCCGGATTACATAAGGAAAAAAATATGTAGATTTCTAATCCCACCTTCCTTTCCACAGTGCTTTGACACAATAAAAAGCGGAGCGAGCACACAATCACTGCATAAATACAACAGAAGTGCTAAACTAGGATTTGACAAAAAAACCGGCACGGTGCGATGCGGTGCGGTACAGTACAGTACGCCACGGTGTGGCATGGCATGGCATGGCATGGTTGTTGGTGACGACGAGGATTTTGGATTGACAACGTTCTGCAACCCAATCCAATCCAATGCTTCCTCCTTCTCTCTGGGAACACATGCACTGAAGCAAGTGGCAAGTGACACCAAGTTTCAGAGTCAGCAGTGAACCCGGCTCGATTCAACTGGGGAAATTTCAAGCCAGAAATTCCATGGAGTTGGGATTGGAATCGACAAAAAAAAATTAGTCGGTAAAGTAGATATGATGAGATCGTCGTGGCATGGCATGGCATGGAGCATGTGCATAATATGAATTGTACATGGAAGTTAGTGAGCGACCCATCGAAACTGGATAAAAAAAAAACTCATTTTAGTGGTGCCTACCCATCCACATTCCAACTCCGAATCCGATTCCTGTGTGAAGGGAGACACGCACATGTGGGAACTGGGAACATTTACCTGCCTAAGTATTTTATACGACGCTCGAGGAAAATAGAAAAAAATTGGGGTTTTCAACTCTAGAGCCTTCAATGCATATCCGATTCTTCCTCCGATGCATGGATTATGGGAAAAAACATTATTTTGGTGGATTGGATTGGATTGGATTGGATTGAATTGGACTGGACTCCTGGACTAAGGACTCGAGTCGAGTGGAGTCATGGAGTGGATGGATGTGTATTTTTTCAGGGAAGGTGGAATGGAACGACGTAGATAGTAACGTAACGTGGGTCAGTAAA
This sequence comes from Tyrannoseira gladiata, assembly GCA_027744355.1. NCBI lineage: Eukaryota > Metazoa > Arthropoda > Collembola > Entomobryomorpha > Entomobryidae > Tyrannoseira > Tyrannoseira gladiata. The sequence goes on along the minus strand of JAHZNH010001817.1, from coordinate 2,311 downwards.
GTCAACATGATTTTCCCCCCGCTCCAGGAAGAGTACGTATTTAGGTACTTGTTTTTTCTACTTCCGTAGTCGGTCCCCAAATTAAATAAACATTTTCCCTTTAAAGTTGCATCGAATGCGGTAGTCCAGGCCAGTCCTTCTTCCTTCCTGGTTTCCCCGAAGCCGAAGCCAAGCCAAGCCAGGCACGCAACACGGAGGAGAAGTTCGAAGAGACACTGAAACGTGGAGTTTTAAAAAAAGGGGACATGGCACGGGAATAGGGTTTCTGTCATTCATTTCATGAGAATAAGAGTCCACCGAAAATGAGCACATGAAATGAAATTCTCACCATTTCTCTGGGTTTTTTTTTGCTGAGGCATGACATGAAGGTAAGAGACGAACCCAATCCAATTCAATTCAATGTGGAAATGAAAATGAAATGAAATGAGTGGAGCAAGTGTGCAGCAGAGGGAAAAAGACAACGACAGCGAGAAGGAGGACGACGATCAAGTTTATTGAGGAAGGGACTGACGAACGAACTAACGGATGGGAAAAAAGGAGAAAAAGAAAGAGTAAAACGAGTGAGTGAGTGAGTGGTTAGCCAACGAACGAACGAACGAAATGATGGCCAGGCCAGCCACGGAGAACACACGCGGTCAATGGTACTGCCTGTATCCATTATTATTGTCTTCCCTTGCCCCTTTTAAAGTAATCAGGAGAGCCAGGCCAGGCCAGACCGATTCATTGCAATATTCATTTTTTTGGGGGGGAAGGTATGAAGCAATAAATGTTATGAAAATAATGGAAGCTCATAAAAAGCAATATTAATATTGTAATGACTCAAGCTGTGCGCGATAAAGTATCATCCGGGGAACTGGAGGAGAGTGAATGAATGAATGAATGAAAACAGAATTTGCCCAGAAAGGGGATGCTCGTGGACTTTAATGGGTCGAAAGAAACCCGTGGGCAACACTGGGCTTTTCTGGGTACCCCACACAAAACAACGTGGGCTTTGACGAAGTTTAGTTAATTTTTAAGGAATTCACTATGACCGTTCTTGTAAACATGGAGGAAACGTTTGTGCACAAAGTGGAAGCCGTTAAGTCTGGCAAACTGCCCATTAAAAAAAACTCAATGGGCTTGGGCTTTAACTATGAGCCTCGGGCTTTTGCCATTCCTGCCCCAATCCTAAACAAAAGTCTCCAAGGCAAGTAAAAACAACGTCGGTAGGAGTAGGAGTAGTAATCATAATCAGGTATAAAATGTTTGGGAAGGTGGAAGTGTCCAATAAAAAAAACATCTTTCTCACACTCGCTCACTTCCTTCCTTCCCTCCCTCCCTTCCCCGATTTAATTTTTGGGACGGGGGCTTTCCCAAACATGAGTATTCATATCGTGCGTAAATTTTTTGGAAGCGGGAGGAATCGAAAAGGGGGGAAAATACTCATTCACTTACTCCATCTCTTTTTTAGCAATTCATCAAAAAATCTATGGATTGCAAAAGCACATTCCCTTAATTCTCATTCGGGGAAACTTGTCTCAATTGACTTGTGTTGGGGTGGGGTGGGGAGCAGGAACAGGTTGAAATACTTACTTATTCTATGGCCAAATCCTGATTCCCTCGGGGAAGGATAAAAGGATGAAGTCCCATTTTTGGATTTGACACATTGTGTCATCCCCAAGAGCACCGTCAGTTCTATTTCGGGAAGGTATAGGTAAGCATAGAGCCACTCTTATTATTTATTTACCTGGAAAAAACGCACTCGTTCTCTGGAGTTCACATAAATACTTATTTACGTGATGCACTTGCAGTTGCGGGGGAGGGATGAGACAACAAATTGTATTGTATTGTATTCCTCATTTCAGCGAGGAGGGTTGGGGAAGTGGCCATCTCAGACGGGGAATGAATGCATCCATCAATCCATCCATGCATATTTAATGGATGGGTCTGGTGGAATAAATATGGAGAAATATCTGAAGATCTGAGAACTTTATGTTGATGAGATGAGATGAGACTCGATCCTTTATCCATCCATCCATCCATCCACTGTTCTTGAACGGTGGTGATGGTGGTGGGTTTCTTTTTCAGTTCCCAAGCAGAATATCAGAATTCTTCCGTTTTTGATGAGGACTCTACTCACGCAACCAACCTCATACCAGAACCAGAATCTTTTCTTCTTTTCCCCCCACTAAGTAAATCCTTTCCAAAAGTATCCGTGATGCATGCTAATGGGATGCAAGGAAGCAGGAGAAGGAATCTTCTTCCGGATCGTCTTTTGTTTTTTTCTGAAATTGCACGGCCGATGATCGGAAGAGTGAAGTCGAGTCGGTGA
>JAHZNH010001816.1:0-15093 GCA_027744355.1 Tyrannoseira gladiata | reverse complement strand
TACGACATTTCGGTCACATGTCATGTGTCAGTGTAGGTTTACATAGTTGGTTTCACACAGAAACTGTTGATTCAAAAATTTACTTTCGTAATTAGCATCTATGGGGTCACGTTAATTCGTATTTTGACATCAAATGCTCATACTCTACAGCGGATTTACTATTTATTTCGGTATTAAGTGAGCAATGTTGCAGGATGAGTTTGCATCTGTATTTTTGGAGAGATTTACAAACAATTTATACATATTCGGATTTATAAACAATGTCATGACTTGAGTTGCTTTAGCAATATTCAATTTGTGTATATGGATTTAAACTCTACTCAACTAACAAATATCATATAAATAAATAATATCTCATGTTCCATTTTGAGCAACACCAATTAAAGTAGAGAATTTTATACTGTCAGATTTTTACTTTGTTCCTACGAACGACTCCTCTGCTTGGACAAAAAGCAGCAAGCAAAAAGCAAAAAGAGCTGCTGCTCTTCTACTATTAAAAATAGGTATGCAATTTTAATGTACCACCGCTCGTATCTCTTGAGATCAATGCCGTGTGGATTCTACCTGCTTCTCTTGTAGATTGTTTTTCTATGGTACGTGATGCTTCATCAGTATGACTGCGTAAGTTTATCTAAACTAAATTAATAAATGAGTTTCTATAATTTTTTTACGAATATTTTGTTTATTCTATCATCTCTAATAAGTTGAAACATATAGCTCTTATTTTAAAAAGTTCACCAAGGTCCTTTCATCCTTTCAGGCCTGTTTCAGTACTTGTATTTCCTTGCCAATTAATTCAGCCAGCTTCTGGGTTTGAGTCTCATTCAATATACCCCCTTTCGCCATGACTGCGACCTGAATGCTGTCCTTGTAGCTGAAAGCGCATACGACGACGCCTACACGGAAAGAAAATTGTTCAAAACTGTGTGTTTTCAAAGGTCACAAAATTATTTGAAACAGGTGTCTTACCGGTAGAACCAGGCATTGTTCCGCAAGACATGGTAAAATCCGTGACATTCCTGTCTCCAATCTGGAATCCCTCGATGTCTCCCGCGATGTTGGTGAGGATCAGTGGGAACACGGTGGGCTTGAGGAATTTCCCCCTCAGTGGGCTGAACCAAGTTCCGAGTTGGAAGACCACAGTCTTGTCGTAGACGTACAAGTTCGATGCCTTATGTTCAATGAAGATCTGATTGCACCTTTGAACACGCTCCTTCGTTGATGGGATGGCCGTGGGAAGCAGAGTTGTCGCCCCGTAGCTGAAATTAATTTTTTAAAAAGTTTTAATTTCATGCTATATTTAAGCTTCATAAATAATTTGTTTCCACTTACTGACGGTTGCAGAGCGTGTTCGGGTGGTTCCGCGTGGGTAGAATCCATTGGCACAATTGATCTTCCTTTGCCAGCCGAGGGTCACTTTTGGAAATGCCCCCTGCCATTGCTGCCATCATTGCTGCTGAGGTCGTAACGCGATGTTTCTTTGCGACTGCCTTGATCTCGTTCATCGAGAGCTTCTGTGAGATTCCAACATGAAGGAGAGGCTCCAGCGGTTTCTTGAATTTGTATGGAGAATCTTCTCCCTTTTGCGCCATGTAGTGTCCATTGAACACTTGGGTGTACACAAAGTAGAAGGGTAAAAGAACGTAGAACATGATTCTATCAATCAAACTTTCTTCCTGGAAATGGGCTTCCGGTAGCTTCAACATCTTCGCTCCTAGTCCCTCCACGAGTATATTCAAGACAGATTTGGTATCTCCCAGGGTATGATGCGACCTGTGGATAAGAAGTGTCTTGTTGGGATCGTTTTTGTACTTTGGAACAATCATGATTTCCCATGGGCTCCGCTTCTTCATGTAAGGCTGGTTGATCATCTCCTGGTGGATCTTAGAAATGGAGGAAAACCGTCCACTGTAGGGTTGCTCGGTGATGTGGTTGTCAACGTTGAAGGCTTGGTCATCTTTCCAGAATTTGTATCCAACAAAGTCGGTCTATAGAAATATTTTGATAGTTATATCCAAAAATAAAAATAATATTCTGTAATGCTTATTCCTATGTATGATGCTGACCTTTGCAGGTGGCATAAATGCTAAGACATACCTGATACTGCTTCAGCTCCGGAAATCGTGGTTCGTCCTCTCCCGTCTTCTTATTATGGATCTTCGCACCCAAGACATTTTGAATGTACAACTGTCTCAATTCCTTGACACTCAAGGGACCGTCCAGCACCAGAGTAAAGACCAGCGAGTTCTTAGGGGGCCCATCAGTGAAGTTCTCTTCGAGTGTGATGTCCACATGATCCAATATCTTTCCGTAAGAACGCTTCGCCTTCTTCACGAACTTGACCAGCAAGCAGCGTATAACATACACGGGTATCCAGAGCGCCGTGAATATGAAATTTTTTATTGCAGCAGCAAGAAACACTTTAAGGAACTCTTTGTCCAAAACCATATCTCCCTTCGCCCCGCGACGCTTGCGTGTTGATGGCAAAGCCATACTTGCACCAGTAGTGTAGAAACTAAATTTCTTCGGATGAATTCGAATTAATTATTATTCCTCAACCACCACCAACAGCGAAAAAACGGCAACACTTTTTACAAGCTCGTTAAACTATTATCCACGCCATCAAAATTATTGCTACGAAAGTGTCTCCTCGCTTTTATCAGTGTCTGATTTGCCATATACCTGTCATTAATGTTCTTATTTTCGTTACAAATTCTAGTAGCAATAAAGTTAAGTGGCTGATAAGATAGCTCGTAAAAAACCAAACTGCCGTATTGACAAGACTTGCTACGGACGTGAATTCGATCGAAGTATTTATGCATGCCCAATAATATTTTCTACTCGTTCTCCCATATCCGAAACTCCATTTTCACAACCCCATCTAAATTTACGTGCAAAATATGTAGTCATGCATGCAGCTCTGATGAAAAATTACAAAGAAAGCTATTGCAGTCACTGCTAAGCTATCAGAAATGTCACTTCAGTTATATAATAATAACAATAATATTTCATCCACGTAACTTTGCATATAAAAGTTTTATTTATATGCTCAATCATGCAATAGGAATGCCTGTGATACAATGTACCAAGCCATGTGTCCAGAATCGAATCCCACAGACGCAATCTATGTCTCCTGCCAGTGAACTATTTATATCATTGTAAATGATTACGAGCTGACCGAAACGTTTGCTACCATGAATTATTACAAGCAGTCTATTGTGAATCGTGGGATGAATTTTGGAGCTCCGAGAGTTTCACGCAAACTTTCCCATTGCAATGCTCAACAAAAAATGCCATTGAATACTTCAAGGTTACGCGAATATTATATGCTAATCTTACACTCAGGCATGCATCAAAATCATTCCTAGTTTGACATGCATTAATGCCACGGAGGTACATTACCTTAAATCATACCTGATACCATAATATAATAGAATATTTTATTCGTTACACATTACACCATCATGAAAAATGAAGAAAAATAACAGTCTGTAAGCTGTCAAAACACCAAAAAACAACTTCATATGCTCCATTAAATATTAATTACGCCTCTTTATGAGTAAAAACCTATTAATTAGACTTCTCGGTGGTACACATTAAATAGAGGAGTGCGGTGATTAGTCCTAAGAAAGCCTTCACAACCTGTCGTATCGAATTTTGTAACACACGGACTGATATTGTAGGACGAATTAAGAACTCAATTTTAATATGTACTTCTATGACGAATATGAATGAAAATTTATGCTACTTAATGTATTTAGTCCAACATTGTGCTCTCAGCATATGATACATAATGAGACATTTTTCAAAAATTGATTTTCATTTCAGAGTCACTCTACATATTTTACTCTAGTTTAATTTCATATTTCTTGACAGTAAAGGAGTCTCAAAACATCAAATATACATAGAAAACCTATATAAAGTGCTACTACATCAAAAGTTCATCTTGAATAATGAATAAAACAAATAATCATGCAAAAATGTTATGAACTACTTTAACCTAAAAATATAAGAAGTAAACTAGAGTAAAATATGTAGAGTGACTCTGAAATGAAAATCAATTTTTGAAAAATGTCTCATTATGTATCATATGCTGAGAGCACAATGTAACAAATAATCATGCAAAAATGTTATGAACTACTTTAACCTAAAAATATAAGAAGTAAACTAGGATAAGAAATTCAGCCGGTCATTTCCGTATTTTTCTTTCTAAACTAAATACGTTCATCGGATCCAAGTACTCGACAAGGTGCTACTTTAACAACAGACGATCTATTTTCTTTCGGACAGATTCCCTGGCGTTATTTTCACTGTGACGGATCCTGCCAGCATTTTCTGTGACTTGCAATTTGATCTTCAATATCCAAGCAAATCTTTCGTGTTGACGCTGAAAAACTTTGTCCATGTGGTTCTTTCTCAAATGTTTCACTGATAGGACCAAACAATCTCCATCTTTGATCACATTTGAAATCGATTTGGGATAGGGTACGCACATCCCAGAAAAACCAATCTAATAGGATGAATGAAAATGGATTATTACTTTTTTTGTTTTACACTATAGCATTTACGATACTTACTTTCATAGGAATAATATACTATAGTTAATGTACTTGCGAAACCCTTGCAATACTGCACATACCTCTTTGGATTTATTATAATTTTCGGACTTTGTGAGCGGCATAATTGTCAGGGCATACTTTAACTTACTGGGGGCTCCATGATCCATCACTTGTGGATCCCACACCCAAAAATGCATCTCATCATCCACGATCTGGATCGCAAGAATGAAGTATTTCTCTCGATACTTAAACAGACCAAACTGGTCCTCCCCACCTACCGGAATGTCAAGTTCTAGACTGATTTCTCCCGACTGTCCAACTTGAGTAACCTTATCGCCATGGATTTGTATGATGTGGTCAACTGTGGTCTTCAAATTAATAGTTGCGGCAGTACACTTCTTGTAGTGGCACTTGAATGTTGGCCTGTAAGAAAAAAAACAATATTATATAAATATTAAAGTGGTTTTTTAATCCGCCATTCACATTTGAAAACCATGTACCCCCATTAAACTTTCGACTTACTTGAATCCACAGGCTTCTTTATGAGACAAGTACTGCTTGCCTATGATAAGCTCTTGGCATCCGAATGTCCGGTACCTACAGTGCCAGAATGAGGCTTTAAAAAACTCTGCCAAGTGGCGGTTGTCCGTCTTCTCCAGATCGGATGGTGAGCAACCACACGCAAAAGTTAAGCCACTGCCGCCGTCAGATTTTGAGCATGCCATACAGATGAAGTGCTTGTGTTTGCAAACCATCACTGCTTCCTGGGGGTCCGAGATCGTAGAACATGTAATGCACTCCAACCTCTTCCCTATTTCACTGATGTCTTGAGGAAAACTAACGAACAGGTGACTGGGTACCGGTTGGTACTTCTGGGTCATCATTATGATGAATACTTCCACAAGTCCGAGTTCAAGTCCGCATACGCCTATCTGTTGCCAACGATTCACTAAATATTTTTATTATATAATGTATTAAAAAATATTAGATATTATAATCTTCTCTATCGATTATCTTAATGCTGTACGAATTAATATTAAGATCTGTAGTTCTACAGCACGCACCAATGTATTTGCTGGCTATGGATGTCGGATTCAAATCTCGCGCAAGATTTCATATGAGCTTCGCGCAAGCGTGAGGTTCAAAATGTGAACAAAGACTTTTATATGCTTCTTTGAACAGTCAGTTGGTCATCTTACGCGCGGTGGTCGAATGTAATCTGGCATAAGTATGCTGCATCTTGTCCCGTAAAAGTTGTAATTGTACTCTAGAAATTCCGTTTGAGTTTCCGCCGTGGAAAGGAGAGTTGAGTAAATTGAACAGTAATACTTGAGCAGAAAAATCAAAGCACATTTATTTAAAGGCATAATGATTTCGCAGGTAATAAAACTGGTACTATAGAGTCAGGTAGTCATGATGATTTTTGTAAAAGAAAACCATGTTTATGAACTTTACCATCAAACACCAAAATGACATTCTCAGATATCTTAGCAATAGGTTTTTTAACTTCTTTTCCATTAATGACTTCACACTTTTTATAGTTGTTAAAGACATGCTTCATCATCATGGCGGGTAGGAGTAGGAATTTGTCCAGACAAATGCTCATCTCGTGCCAATCCAATCCATTCTTTCCAAGACGGTTCTTCATTTCCCATGCCCATACGCGCTTTTATTGCGGCTATTTATGACTATGACACGCAAAAACCGAGGATCATCATCATGAGTGTTTGCACTTCTTCTGCAATTATGCAATTACTGAATGGAACGAATTCCTTTTAATGTTCCCTGTTTCATATGGTCATGGCCATGGTGAAATAACAACATATCAATTAAAATTTTTACTCGAAGGTCATACGTACTCACTACTCTTCATTTTTTGCAGTGATATGCCATGTTCATCTGTCCACTTGAGTTTTGTCAGCCACTTGAAGTGATCTCTATCTCCGCAGAATCTACTAAAAAAACTGAAGAGTGTAATAGTTATCACGATGCGATAGGCTTTTTCCTTTCATGCGTTTGTTTAGAAGCATGTCGATTCAAATCAAATCTCAAAACAGCTCGCATGTAATTTTAAGGAATATTTTCCCCTTCGTTCTCTTCGCTTGATCGACAAACCTTCCTCTTGAGAACACAGACTTGCTGGTATAATTTCGGTAATGGCATGACCCACATTTTGCCTCCCACATTGCTTTTATGTATTGCAGTAGTACTTATCATCATATTTATAAATGTGTTCCCTCCGCATAATTCGCAATTCATGTTCCACCGAAAAAATCTGTCAGAAAAAAGTTGGCAAAAAAAGCCGTAAACGCAGTAGCAGCGCAGCGCAGTGAAATGAGAAAAAATGATGGTCTGACTGAAGCGATGATGATGATGACTTGATCAGATCAGAACGAGAGGCATGTAAGTAAGTACGACTCATTTCTGTGCCGCTTTTCAGCAGCTGACGATCATATTATTAGTTCACGGCCACACGGTTTCTTCCAGTCGTGGTGCGTTCGCTCCGAGGTTTGGAGCAATGCTGTTGGCAGAAAAATAGTTAAAAACTTTCCCTTTATTTTTAATACAATCTCTAATACTTTGATTCGCCGTCTGTGGAGATATCGAGTGAAAGTTAGGCGTTAGGTGAGATCTTCAAAAACTAATTAATACATTAATTAGTGATTAATTAGCCGATTAAGTGCTTCCTGGAAACTTTGATTAATTTTAAGCTACTATATAATATTATTTATAAAACGTTTCAGTTAAGTTCCGGTTGGATCATGGCGCACCAAACGAATCAGTTGAAGGCCGGTCTGGCTATCCTGTTTGTGATGATAGGGTGTTGCTCAAATGTCATATTTTTGGAGCTGCTCGTTAAGTAAGTTTTTGATCATTGATAATTTTTAGTTTTGTTTGTGGTATGTTACTGCATGAATTAATTGATGGTTTTTATTATTATATTCATTTAATATATAACATGATAGGGAAGACCCCGGCTGTGGAAATCTGATAAACTTTTGTCAGTTCCTTATTATTTCATTGGAAGGATTCATTACGACCTTGAGATGTGGTACCAAGAAAATTAATGTGCCAGTACGGTAAGAAGTAACAACATCAGTGATTATTCTGTTTTCTATTAGTTTAATTTTTTTAATATTTATAACCTTTTTGTGTTAATTATTTTTGCATATTTCAGCGAGTATATTACAATGGTCTTCTTCTTCTTCGTTGTGAGTACAGCTAACAATATGGCTTTTAATTTCAAAATCTCCATGACTCTTCATCTTATTTTCCGCGCTGTAAGTCAAAAGTGTAAACACATCCTACATGCATTCTAATTTTCTTTTGTTTTGTTCGTTTGAGCGATTTAATGAAGCTTTTGATGTCTTCGTAGGGATCATTGATGGCGAATATGATATTGGGAATGATTATTATGCACAAGAGGTATAATCCCCAACGATATATTTCTGTTGCTATGATCTCTGTTGGAATTGCAATTTGCACGATTGCTTCTGGAAAAGATATGAAGGTGGGTACATAAGTATAATTTAATTTTTACCGAGCTACGAAGGGAAAGCTATTTTGACTTTGACTTTTCTCGTGTCGCAGGATAAAGCTGACATGGTGCAAACGGTCGATGAAGCTGGATTCTCTGACTACTTTTGGTGGCTAGTGGGTAAAAGCATTTAGATAAATTGGATAAAAATTAGTATTCTAAAGTTTAATGAGGGAAATAAATTCATAATGGCATGTTTAACTTTGTAAAGGAATCAGCATTTTAATGGGTGCATTGTTCTTGTCTGCCCGGATGGGACTGTATCAGGAAGTATTATATGCAAAATACGGAAAACACCCTCGTGAAGCCTTGTTCTTCACTGTAAGTCTTAAATTTAACTAAATTCAATACCTGATTAAGCATGAAATTATTAGGCAAATTTTGATTTTAAATACGTGCGTTGCTTCACTTTTTAAGCACTTTCTCCCGCTGCCTGGGTATGCATTACTGATGAAAGACCTGGCTCAGCACATCACGATTGCCAACAATTCAACGCCAATGGATTTTCTTGGAATGACGGTGCCCGTGTTGTGGGTTTATTTGGCAATGAACGTCTTAACACAGTACGGTTGCAGTAACAGTATTTCTTATAAGTGCATAACTTACTTTAATGATGATTCAATAATAATCCGAGACCATGGTTTCCTTGCAGAATGTGCTGTATCAATTCCGTGTTTGTTCTCACAACTGAGTGCGCCTCTCTCACCGTAACTTTGGTGGTTACCTTAAGAAAATTTGTCAGCTTGATTGTGTCAATTTTCTATTTCGGAAATGCATTCACTGTTGCACATTGGGTTGGCACTGTTCTTGTATTTGCTGGAACAATACTGTATTCTGATATTCCTGGCATGATTAGGCAGTCAAGACAACAACGTGTCGAAAAGAAGACTGACTAGTGCATCTTCAAAACAAAGAAACGGAACTGTCAGTTTAAATTTCCATTAATAATATTTATTTTTAGCAATGTTTTAGGAGGGTTTAATACAAAATGTGCATAGGATTTTATGATCTACTTTACTTAAATCATTTTCAGCTTAATTATTATAAGTATGGTAATAGTTATGGTAGAATACTAATCCTCAAAAGTACGTCAGATTTACTTACAAGTTGCTTCTGATTGTCAATTGTCAACTCACAATAAGTATTTGCTAGGACTCCGTATGTTTTAAGTTTGTTTTTTTTCTGTTATATTCGTACTCTTGTCAGATTTACTTACAAGTTGCTTCTGATTGTCAATTGTCAACTCACAATAAGTATTTGCTAGGACTCCGTATGTTTTAAGTTTGTTTTTTTTCTGTTGAAGAGTTTCTTATCACAGTTTTGGTGCTGATGAATATTAAGACTTGAAAATTAGATAGGATGAAGGTAGTGCATTAGAAATGCATTAAATATATGCAATTCAGCTCAGCTATGTACTAGTTTCTTTCAATAATTTAATATACTCAGCTAAATTTCAGACATATTGAAATATAGAAACGTTCTTGAAGGTGAATAGGGAATCGTGGAATTCATTTAATTAAGTACCGACATTAAAGTAGCATACAAAATATTTTTGTTTGGTCCTTACTCCCAAATGCGAATTTATTTTTGTTTCAGCTACATTCTTAATTGTGCCGGTGAAAAAATTAACTTTACGATAATTGTAATTTTACTATCGATAAAATGATTGCGAATCACTTGTGTGAAAGAGTACGAATATAACAGAAAATGACATTTGAATGTGAAAGGTGCGATTATGTTTAAACAAGAAAAATATGCAAAGAATTTATTGATTAAATTATTAAACTATCTAAAATGATAAAAAGATATTCTTAGATTCAATTCAATGCTACTTGAATAAATGGATGTCTATTCTTGATTCAAACCAGGTTGGTTTCAAATGCGGAATAATGATCATGCCCATTTAAATGTTTTTTTTTGTAGGTACTTGGTTCATTTATGAATTCATAGATCAAATCAGGCAGAGATATCTCAATTAATTACTAAATCACATTAAAGAAAAGTCGGCAAGAGCAGTTTCAAAAGCGACATCAACTTATTTGTTGTGCCTTTGTTTAACATAACAAAAGCGGCCACGAGACCCTCGCTATTCCTGGAAAGAAGCCATCTAGTATCATCCGCTCACTTCTCTTCAGCAGCCTACGTCCGTACACATCACACACACCTTGGATTTGATCAAGGAGGATGAGGATGACGGTAGCTGAAGATGGTGATGATGATGATGGATTCAGTTTATGGTTGTGTATTATTATTACATCAAGTCAATGCAATCCTTTCATTGAACCGGGCCCACACGTAAATTATTATGTGTGTAGAGTGCTAGGTTAGGTTGGCATTTGGTTAGTTTTTAACCTGTGGCAAAATATTTTGATTAGGACCAGTTCCCGTGTTCCTAGCATAATTTCTAGAAAATATTTAAGCAAGAATATTTATTTCCTCCGTGTGGCCTGACCCAGACGGGGGTCATTAAGCTCGGTCATGTCGTCATCGGCCGTCTTCATTCTTGATGTGAAGGGAAAGGTAAGAAAAAAATGACGTGTTGGAAGAACTAAAAAATCTGTTTTCATTTGGGCGTATAGGAATATACTAATTATATTATATTTTTAATTTTGACGTGTGTTTTTTGACAGGTGTTGATATCCCGGAATTACAGAGGGGATATTGACATGGGTGCAATAGAGAAGTTTATGCCGCTGTTGATGGAAAAGGAGGAAGAAGGAAATGTGACCCCTATCCTTTTAACGAATGAGTGCACGTTTGCTTACATAAAGCATAATAACCTCTACATAGTGTCGATCACAAGGATGAATGCGAATATTGCCCTAGTATTTGCCTTCCTTCATAAATTGGTTCAAGTAAGAAAATTGAAAACTTCTGAAGTGATTGAAAAACAGTTTCTGGGTTAAATACTTAATGAAATCAAACTAACTTCATTGGACTCGGTTGTTTTTTGTTGTGATGCAGGTAATGATAGAATATTTTAAAGAGCTGGAGGAAGAAAGTATACGGGACAATTTTGTAATTATATACGAGCTGTTAGATGAGCTCATCGACTTTGGTTACCCCCAAACAACTGATAGCAAGATTTTGCAAGAGTACGGGCTTAACAAGGCTATAGAAATACATTATTATGTATAGTTAGTATTTGTAATTGAACGGCTTAAATATTGTGGTTTCTCATTTTTAGATACATAACCCAGGAAGGGCATAAGCTAGAGGTGGCCCCTCGACCTCCAATGGCGGTTACAAATGCCGTGTCGTGGAGATCAGAAGGCATAAAATATAGGAAAAACGAAGTGTTTTTAGATGTTATAGAATCCGTAAACCTATTGGTAAATATTACTATATAAATATAATACTATATATAATATGTACTTGTTTTAATTTAAAAGCTTTTACTCTTTTTTTCGATTGAATGGTCCAATGTTATTTATGATATTTTTTGTTGATTTCTCGAAGGCAAATGCCAACGGACATATTTTGAGGAGTGAGATAGTAGGCGCAATTAAAATGAGGGTTTATCTATCGGGAATGCCAGAGCTGAGACTAGGATTGAATGATAAGGTCCTGTTTGAATCAACTGGACGTGGCAAGTCGAAATCTGTCGAGTTAGAGGATGTCAAATTTCACCAGTGCGTACGCCTTTCCAGGTAATCTTAACCTTCCGTATAAATACACAGTTATATGAAGAACTAATTCTTTTAAAAAATTCTTGATTGATTGACCATTGAACTACTTCCAGATTTGAGGTTGACCGTACTATATCTTTCATACCTCCGGATGGAGAATTTGAGCTAATGTCATATCGACTAAATACACACGTATGATTTGAATTTTTCCAAACTCTTGATATATTTTTATGCTCTTTATCAAGCCAGCATTTTGAGAGTTATGAACCCAAAATTTACTTCATTTTTTACTTCTTCGTTTATAATAGAACAACAAAAATTACCTCGCGGATGTGAAGTCATTTAAACAAGTCTTTTTATTTGATAAACATTTTTGTAGGTTCGTTACCTCAAAATCATTGAAAAGAGCGGATATCAAGCGCTGCCGTGGGTAAGGTATATCACCCAAAACGGAGATTATCAGCTCCGGACGAACTGAATAGGAAATATTGTTTTTCCATGTTGACATGTGCTCTTCCTGTGAAATGGCGACGGCCATTAGTGGGAAGCTGTTCATGATTTCAAATAATGTTTTAACCTAGAACTATGTTTAAGATGTACTTACGTTTACTTGTATCAGGCAAAAGCATTAGTTTTAGATAGCACATTTTTCAATTTACATATTGTTATATTGTATTATTTTCCATACACAACAGTAGGTTGACCAAGTCATTCAAATGTTCCATGCTTCGGTGGGTACTTTATATTCTCTATTTATACTTTCAAATAACTGCTGAAAACATTATGTACTTTCTGGTTTCGCCAATTTAATCATCTCTCGATGCTGCAATTTGTGTATTGTGGGTGGTTATATATGTTCATTATGTATCTAGTTTCTCGATCCTTTCTGTAAGCGGAGCCACTTGTCAACTTTTCTTGGGCGGCCTGTGAGCATTTTTTATCTTATAGAGTGGGTGCTAAACTAATGATTTTTTCACATTCAGCCTTTACAATTCGACTAAAATGTATCGCTTTAAAGCCAGTTATATGTTAAATGGAACAACTGTCAACTGAACTGAAGACGATCATTAGTGACATGATAAAAACTATATATATTTTCCTTAATTCGCTATAGAAACTAATTCTCTATAACAGTGTATAATTTATGCAGTCTAGCCTTAATGACCATTAGTACTATTTTTGGAATAAATTTTTGTCAAACGGTCATGATGCATTTTAATCAGTAGCATTATGTAATCTTCATTGTTTGAAGATAAACTTGTGGATATACAAAGAAATTACTTTTAATCACCTTAATACTTTTATCATGCTTGGTTATTTACGTAGAATAAACGTATGAATTTGATGTAGCTTCCATGTATACACTGAAGTAATAAATAATTTATCGGCACAAATTCAGATCATGAATCTTTTTTCTAGTTAAGTACTTTGTTTTTATTATTACTACGTACTCTTAGGCAACGCATTATGTAGTAACACTGATTTCAAATGAACAAACAACTAGAGTTTTAAATATGGTCTACATACCTTCATCGTACATGGAAGGATATTAATAATTTCTTTTTCAGCGAGAAATAAATTTTACAAACTGAACATAATCGACAGAACGTCCATCATCATCATCCGATTCATCATGCATCAGCTTGTAAGGTGAAGACTGTAGGGTCTTTTTTAAAATTACGCTATTTAGTGTACCCGTTTCCTACGCGCTCAATGGAACCGGTCCCTTCTGCAATGAAATTTTAAATACCATTTTTCATTACCACTCATCGTCAGCGTCAAACTTAGGATTAACCAGAAAGACCTTAACAGTTCATTTCTTACCACCGTGTGATTTTCAACACATACGGCAAACTCTTTAACAACATCGGAGCATCTGAGGGGTTGTTTTTTATGTTCGCTGTAGCACTGAGCAACCTTCACTGATACGTCTTGACATACGGGTTCCTTAGGTTTAGGTACTAATTTGTCAAGTTTTTCTACCTCCCTTTTAAATTCTTCATCGGCCACAAATGCAGACCGGACGTACTGTACCAATGAATACAAATTTCTCAATTAAGGTAAACAAATCTTCATAATCTTTGTCATCAACGGCCAGAAAGAAAATATGGCTATTTGTAATACACTAATATATACTTACCCGAGCTTCTAATTCTTTTAGTTTACTTGCCCAGAAAGCATCATTCTCTCTCAGCTCATGATCTTTCTGTTGTCTTACTTCGTACGCCGTTACAGTCTCAACCACAGGAAGACCCCTTGTTCCTGCCGTTAAAAGGCCACTTGGGGGAAGAGTCTGAGAGGCCACTGCTGCTGACGGTGGTGGCGTAGGCGCTAGAGGTGGTGGTGGTGGAGGAGGATTTGGATTTACGATATCCGATACTGTTGGCGCTCTCTGCTCGGTGGGTTTGGCACCTGCATAACCATTTAAATGAGGATAACTGAATAGATCATACGGTTCTTACCGGGACATCACCACGAGAAACAGAAGAAATTAGGATTTTGGTTCAGTAAATAAATATGCACAGAGGGACAGAAAGTAGAAAGCAAAGAATACCTCCACCAGCGGAAGATGGTTCCGTAGAAGTAGCTTGTTCATTTGGCTTACCATATCGACTAGTCATTCTTTGTGCTACTTCTTCAGTTATCTGCAAATCCAACACATGAAAAACTTATCAAACCAATCATTTTTTTAACCACAGTCATCATAATTAAGAAATCCAATACACATACCTGTATTATCTTTGCTGGAGGATCCGGATTCCGGAAGGAAACGCTCCTACTGGGTCCAGCACCCATCTCAAAAGTCCTAGTTGATGGTCTCGTAAATACTGCGCGTAAATGGACGGGACAGGGTAGTTATTTTAAAGGCGCCTAAAATATGAATGATTATACAAATCAGTTTTTACCTCCCATATTTCCACTAACTATATGCACAAAGTTTTATGAGCCGCATTTCCATCGTTCGAAATCCCGGCATTCAGCATTATATTAAAGATTTCATTGAAAAAATCCCTCCCATTCTTAGATTTCGTAATGTTCAGCATTTTAAAGTATCTCACCCCTAGCAGTATTACCATAATATAACTTGGTATTGGTATAATTAAATAATTCTGCAGTTATTTATACTTTACCTGAACCTAGTCCTTTCGTCTTCTTCCTGTCACGTCACCCTTTCTAAACAAATTAAAAGTTATCTTCTACCGTATATTTCTGCTGAGCTGCACTCTCACCTTTTTAACTAATTATCGGCCAGAAAACCGGGTCTCTATTTACAGTGAAAAATTTACAAATCTATATCGGTGTGCAATGATCAATTAGTAGAAATAAGAAATAGAACCAATAATGCATCCAATGTGAAAGCATATAG
>JAHZNH010001815.1:0-15817 GCA_027744355.1 Tyrannoseira gladiata | reverse complement strand
TTATTGTTACTGACTGAACTTTCAAACTACAATTTTTAAAACACGGAAATATACCTAATTTTATCTACGCATAACACGTTTGTCCATGTAAGATAGGGTCTTATAATTAAGGCGGCGATACAAAAACTTCAATCGCTTTTTCATGAAGTGATGTGCCAAGGGATAGGCGGAGGCAATTTGTCGACCGAAATATTGACGTTTTCGCAGCAGCGTCTACACAATCAAAAAATTACCAAAGTTATACTAACAGGACTTTCATTATATCATTCATTATCAAACAAGTTTTAAATGAGTGCTTCTTATTCATACGCACCTGGTACTCATTTCCCCTAAAGCCCCTCAGCCAAAACGGCACTCCATAGGCAAACTTGGCCGGCGAAATGGAGTCATCATCACATATGGAGGGATTGGCGGGCCCAAGCAGGAGGGAACACGAGGTAATGGTCCCCTGAAATCCAACTAAAACAATGTCAAGGAGACACAATGAGTTTCAAAATTCCATGAATAATTTAAAGTACCACGGCAACCAACTTAATTCAACAATCAGACTGAAAACACTATTAATTTCTGCCCTAACCTTGTCTTCGTTTCCCCAACGACGTGGCAAAACCGCTGGCTTATCTTCGTAGTACCTGAAGCGAACTGGGGTGATGAACGCCGCCGTCAAGGCGTTCGTTGAATTGCGGAACACATTCAACAACGAGCTACCACACGCAGTGGCGGTCAATGATAACATTTTACTACTGAATGAGTTGACTCTACCACTAATTACTTGTCTCAAAGTTTAAATACTGGAACAATTAATTAATTCTTCATTTTTGTGGGACCTGAACCCGTAGCAAGTTGAGTTGGTCTCACTTATTCTTGCTTGGAAAGAAGAGAATTTGGTTCGCGGCATGAATGTTTACTCGATGCTTGCTTTGTTGGACATGGAAAGGATTGCTTTCCACAACAAATACTTCAAGGCTGCACAAAGACAAACAAATGAAAGCTCAGCTCAACATCATCGTAGAGCCTCGGAGTAAAATACCGTTTCCATTCAAATAAATTGGTTTTGATAATTTTAAATGGCATTAATGGTAGTTAGTAAGTTAGTGTTAATTAGGAAAAAAATATCTCAGTTGTTCCTTGGTCATCGGAAATGTAAAAGGAAGCGGGTCATTGGCTTTATGCAGGCTGTAAATATTGGAATTCAAAGGTAAACTAAATTGAAGTATTTTAAGTGAGTTCAAGTGACTGGTGATTAATATTTTATGCGATAGAATATAAAATATTTCATGTACACGTACGGTATTTAAATTAAGCATTATTTTAACAAAGGACTGTATATTTTTTTCTTAATTTCGAATAAGAGATTTGTGGCTAAAGCTCGTTGATGGGTTTCACAGGTACCTACACTTCCTCAAGGTTAATTACTCCTTGAAACAAAATGAAAAGGTAAAGTTTTGACAACTTTCAATTCAGAGTTTTCACAATAGTGAAATAAAACAAAGGAAGTAGGTGCCTCTAAAAGTGTAGGTACTTAAATTGTGATTGTGAAGCTGATTATGGTTCCTTTGCTGACTCTTAGGATGACACCAGAAGATCATTTGGGATTGAGATTCTGCCAATATGGAAGGGAAGATGAGTGTCTTTGGTCCTCTCTTGCTGATAACCCTACGCCTTCTCCCACTGGCAGTTTGTCACCAGGGATATCGACCTTATGGTGAGCATAGAGATTGGAAGAAGGAACTCGAGGACAAGGTCTACGAGCTGGAGTATGAGCATTACCTGAACGAAGTGTTTAAAATTCTGCAACAGGATGAATACTTTTACGGGAAGATGATGGAGGAGTACAGAAGGGAAGGGCAAACGGTAGGTGAAAATATAAACTAAGCATTAGCTAAAGAAATGATTTCAGTGCGATTTGATTTTTATGTTGATAATTGTATGTATGTTTTGCTTTGCAATTTCTGATTCTAGGGAGTCAAAATGGTGAGTCATCAGAAAGTCCTTCGTTGGCCCTGGATAAAGTCAAAAACACATTTGATATGAGAAGTACCGACAACTAGTATTGTTGTTTCATCAATATTTGATATTTAGGTCGACCATCTTCACAAGATTCCGAGGGAGTTCCGTTTGAGACTTAATGAGCTGAAGCGGGACGAACTTGAACGGATTCGGAAATATGGAGAGCAGTTGCGGGAGTACGGATTCAGCGAAGAAAGGGTTCAGGCTCATATAAGGCACGCGTCAATGCATATTGATACTGCAAACAAATGGAAATTTACCCCCAAAGACTTGCGACTCCTCATCCGCGAGGTTAGTTCAAATGTATTCAATCTTAATCTTCTAAATTATTGCTTTGTAAATTTTTCATCACTGAGTCTAAAATTCAGCTTGCTTATATTTTAAGACCACGGAACATCTCAGAGTAATAAATGATATCCGAGACGACCACTTCAAGGAATATGAGATGCAAAAGAGATTGGAGTTGGAGGAGCTGAGGAAACGCTTGAGCCCTGCGCAACGAGCCGAAATTGATGAGATGGTTTCGAAATTGAAGGAAGCTCGAAAGAAAAGCAAGCCCATGCACATGCCTTTGTCAAAGCCTCACGTTCTCGACATTTGGGAAGGCGAGGACGGCATGGACAAGGAGAACTTTCATTTGAAAATATTTTTTGAAAAGCATGATTTGAATGAAGATGAGTTGTGGGATGATGGTGAACTGACCCGTTTGCTGGACAAAGAGATTTCAAGGTTTTACCATCCTGATGATGAAGATTATGATGAGAAGGAAAAGGTTGAAGAGATGCGCCGAATGAAAGACTACGTTTACAATGAAGTATGAAAGATTTTATCGTAATAATGCGTTAGCGTTAATATGTTAACAGTATTAATAATTACTGTCTTTTTCTAGGTGGATACCAACAGAGACTTATATGTTGAGTAATATTTTATTTCTTTGTTTAAGAGCTAAGATGTTAAAACGGTTTAATTCTATTATGAGTTGAGTTCTTGAGTTGCATTATGTTGTTTTTAATTAGCCTGCCTGAATTTTACAAGTACGTGAAATGGATGGACATGAGTGAATACGACCCATGGGTGAGCCTACAAGATCAGCCAATCTTTACGCAAAAGGAGTACGATGAGTATGCTGTTAAGCACCGAGCTGAAGTCAATAAAATGATTGACGAGGGCAAAGTGAGCTTTTAATTTAAAAAAATTTAATTACATACTAAGTAATGATACCGACTGACTAAAAATTGTATTTTTTTACTATTTATTTCAGATTACCTTGCCTAGATCCTGGCATCGTTAAACGATATGAAGACGAGATATTGCGACCTTCGCAAGGCGAAGGAAACAATAAACTCCCGAAACGAGCTATAAATGAGTTATAGGATTGCTCAAACGCGATGAAAACACATTAAAATTATACATTAATAATAATTGTGTGCTGTACATTAATTTGTAGAAAAGTAAAACTTTGAAACCTGCCTAATTGCGTAGTTTCTTGATATTTCTCACAAAAAATTATTCGTGCACAAAAATTATTTTAAAATCGTAAAGAAGAGGACACAATATCATTTCTCATTGGGACATTTTAATTTTCAAAATTTTATTTCACACAGTCATTAGTACCGATAATGTTCCTGGACAAATTAATTTTATACAGTTTTCTTACTTGCACACTATGGCAAGTTACCCTCGGCATCCTAACATCAAATGACGTTCCTAGGCTAAGAAAATTTATGAGTTTAGACTTGAACGAAAATCTCAACAATCTAGAGTATGGCAAATACCTTAACGACGTTTTCGAAGCACTAAAGGAGGCGGATGGTTTTACGGAAAAAGTGATAGAGGAGTATAAACAGGAAGGAATGGAGGTAAGCTGAATTGTTACGAATTTTCCTTTCTTCATCATTTCGTGAGTTGCCTAGTAATTTCTCATCGCCTTCTGTTTCCATAGGGAGTGAAGATTGTTGACGAATACCATTCCAAAGTTCCAGCACATATAAGGTCCAAACTGGATGAGCTGAAAAGGATTGAGGTGGAGAGACTGACTAAATACAGTGCTATGCTTAGGAGCACTGATGTAAAAGATGAGAAGCTTGTGGAGGAAATGAAGAAAAAATTAAAGCACGTGGACATGAAGAAGACGCTTCGATTTGGTTCTGAAGACTTGAGAAAACTAATCAATCAAGTAAGTAATGCTAATGCTAAATATTGTTGAGGGTTCTTACAACTTGATCCTTATAAATTAAGTACTTAATATTCATTTCTAAAACTATTTACGTAGACTATGACGCACTTGAAAGTACTTGAGCATATCCGGAAGGCGTCTTTCAAGGAATACGAAATGCATAAGCATTTGGAGGTGGAGGAACTCTTAAAACGATTGACTCCGGAGGAGAGGAAGAAACTCGAAAATCATACGGACGTATTGCGAAAATATCACAAGAGAAGACCTCCCATGTACATTCCACTTTCTAAGCCGCATCTACTCGAGGTTTGGGAAGCTCGGGACAGAATGAACCGGGAATATTATAATCAGCGCACCTTCTTTAAAATACATGACCTTAACGGGGATAACCTTTGGGACGAGGATGAAGTGAAAACGCTTTTGGTTACGGAGGTAAATCGTGCTTATAATACGTCCGACCCTAACTTCGACGTAAGGGAGAAGGAAGAAGCACTGGAGAGGATGTGGGAATACACTTTCAAAAACGTAGATGCTGATAAGGACCGCTTCATAAGGTGAGCACAGTTTAAATATTTTGAAATGTATTTATCTTTAGTTGGTTGGCATTTAATAGAGAATGAATGGTTGTTGTTTTTTTCAGCTATGGAGAGTTTGTCCTTAATACGATATCAAAAGACGTAACGGATGTGGAGTTTTGGGAGTCCATCGGAAATAAACCTGAGTAAGTTAAAGCATTTAGCTTTTAAGAATCGGGTGTAACTTTTTAAACACGTTACGAACTTCATATTCAAACCCCGAAGGGTAATTTTAGCAAGCATTTTGTGTATGATTACTTAAAATTTTGTGCTCATTGTTGAATTTCAGGTTTACACAGGAGGAATATGAAAATTATGCCAAAGAACATCGTGAAGAGGTTAACCGTATGATAGACCTCGGGAAGGTACTTAATTCAATATGAAATTGTAATATTAAGCCAAGTATTTTAGGTCTTTTTTCAACCTCAATGATTTATTGTACACCTTCTGTAATAATTTTTATCACAGATTCATCTTCCGGAGACGAATGTTGTGGCCAGCTTAAAGGGAGCGGAAGACAACCCCAGTTTGAATTTGGAGAAGAAAGCTGAAGGCACTGCCAATTTAAAACCGGAGAAAGAATCAGAAGACATTGCTAGTATAAAATTGGGGAAGGAATTTGAAAAAATTGCCAGGTTAAAATTAGAGAAGGAAGCAAAAGACGTTGTCCAGTTCAAAATCGAAGACGAACGCAGAAGAAATTGCCAGTGTAAAATTGGGGAAGGAAACAGAAGCCATTGTCGGTTTGAAAGTGGAGAAGGAAGCAGAAGACATTTCCAGTTCAAAATTGGAGAAGGAATTAGAAGATATTGCCAGTTCAAAATTAGGGAAGGAAACGGAAAAAATCGCCAGGCTAAAATTGGAAGAGGAAGAAAAAGTAAATACCAAAGATCAGGAGCAAACTCATACGAACATGATTTAAAATTCTCTAATTGCCTAAAAGTGAGCCATGATTAATAAAATTATTTGGCAATGATAAGCATAATTAATTTCACATATATTACTTAATATGGACACGTCATGGCAATCTCTCGAGGTCAAGTAGATTTCGAAAGTATAGTGACTGATTTTTATAGTTTGCTTATATTTCGTAAACTAGGTATGGCGCAAGCAATGAGATATCAAGGTCTTGTTAATTGAAATTATTGTAAACAAATACGCTTTGGTGACCTTCTTGTGATTTCTCAAAAAGGAAATCGCTGTAATAATCTCAGAATGTATTGCAACTTTCCCTATGTTTAGACAATGGGAAGATTTCGTCCTTGTCTTGGACACAAATGGTGGCGCAACCTCGAAAGAGGCATTTGCTCGAGAGAGTCTTCACCAATTCAGTCATAAGTAGTCACTTAGAAAAGAATTTCAAATCTTTTCTTAAATTCCACAAAAATGGCAAACCAATATCTTATAGTTCCCCTGCTGCTTATAGTTCAGCATGTTGCTGGAGAAGAGTTCAGAATTTTAGTTAATAACCCTAACGACAACCCCGGCCCTGACGAAGAGCTCCTGCTGAATCACAAGGTACACTAGAATTTTTAAAGTAAATAAGTAGGTTTTGATTGATTTCTTCACACAATGATCATATATAATGGACATGGCAGTTGATGTCTCTTCAGTTAGAGGATCTAGACATGACGCGCTACCTCAGAGACGTAATCAGGCTGCTGAAGAGGGATGCCCGATTTTTCGACAAGATTGAGGGGGAATTCGAAAAGGATGGATATGTGGTAATGAATTCATTAAATTGTATTAAAATATTATCTTTCGTAGCAATCCATGCTTGAAATAAAAGGCTGGCTAATGACACCATGAATTTTTTCAGGATGGATGGACTGCCAACAGCTTGAATGAGCTCAGGCCGGAAGTGAAAGGTATTCTGGACGAGCTAAAAAGGATCGAGCTGCAGAGGGTCCTAAAGTACAAAAGTGATCTGGAAAAGAAAGGAATCCCGAAGGAGCAAGTTATCGCCGCTATAAAGAAGGCATCTCGTCACTTGGATGTCTACGCGATTGACACTTTCACTCCTCACGACTTGAGGAATCTATTTGGCCAGGTGAAGTTGGAGTAATTTCATGAACGAGTGAAGTTTGTAATTTTTCAGGAATGAATAATCTTAATTTATTGTTACCTTATTTCAGACTGTCTGGCATATGGAACAACAGGCCGAGTTCCGGAGGGACCACTTCAAGTATTACGAGATGCACAAGCAGCTCGAACTCGACCAACTGCTAAAACGCCTCGACTCCAAGGAGAGAACAGAGATTGAGAAGAACATTGAGGATCTCCATGCCTACCATAAATCACTTGGACCCATGCACCTCCCTCTCTCTGCAGACCACTTGAAGGAGATCTGGGTGCGTAATGATAAGATGGATGCGGACCAGTTCAACGTGAAGACCTTCTTCCATATGCATGATCTTGATGGAAACAGGGTGTGGGATGACGATGAGGTGAAGATCCTTCTTGAGAAGGAACTCAACAAAATTTATGATAAGTACGATGAGGACTATGACGCAGCCGAGAAAGAGGAGGAAATGAGCAGAATGATTGAATATATCGAAAAGGAAGTGGACCTTGATGACAACCATAATCTCGAGTAAGCTTGAAAATAAAATTATGGAGTAAGTATTAAAAATTATTAATATTTGAAGTTTTGGATTTAATGACTAAGTTTTCTATGTAAAATAGGCTTCATGAAGTGGCAGAACATTTAGCACGCGTGGATTATACCGCAATGTGGGAAAGCATTTATGACAAGCCCCAGTTCACCCAGGAGGAGTATGAAAAATTTACGGTGAAGCATGAGAAAGAAATCAATCGCATGATTGATGCTGGACTCGTAAGATCGCACTAAAATACATTTTAACGATTTAGGGATTTATTAATACTAGAGAATAAGAGTAGTAATGACGACAATTCACAATTAATTCTAGATCCAACTGCCACACAGTGGAGTGGTTAAACATCTCACCCAGAAAGCAAAGCTGGTAAAATAATAACTGTAACATCATTAGCATCTACATCCTTAAGTAAATTGTTTGATTAAATTAAAGTTTCTGAAAGAGTTCATAATAAAGTAAGTATAGTAGCGCATACGACTAAATATATAATGATTAGCATAATATAATAAAGCTAAACGTTGCATAACATAGATCATCGAGCTTGACATCAAATCAGCGCGTCTGGGCAAAAGTGATTTCAGGGCCAACCTTTCCTCTTCGTTAATAACGAACGGTCCTTGCCCAGCAGATCCTTCCCTGGAATTGAAAGTTCACAAAAACTTTATAAGCAAAAATTATCAAAGGTTGCTGTCACCATGGCATTATTGCAATATTGCATCAAAAATAATTAAATATCACGATTTACCTTGGAGGGGTTTGGTGCTTGCGTGTCCGATGGTGTACATTGTCCACTACCTTCGGGGTTCCCATCATTCGCGCTCGGTTGAACACACACCTGGATGTTGTTTTTCGCCGCATTCCGTAAAATTGTAAGCGGTTTATTGTTATTGTTGGAGGAAATGGTCGCAGGAGATGACGTCATCTGTGCCGATGTGGCGTTCTGAAGTCCAGGAACAGCCACTAGATTTAGATTCTCGAGAAATGCGGCTCCAGCATTTGTCCTAGCCCTCTTCTTCGCATCATGGTCCTTCTTCACCTTCTCCAGCATTGCGGATGTCCTCTTCATATCCTTTTCGGTCTTCCCGTTGTGTTTCTCCCACTTTGCGCAAATCTTCGAGAAATCCTCACCAAGCGCCCGTGCATCTCTCGCGAATTGTTCATAAGCCTTGGCTGTCTCCTCTTTGATAATTTCCATTTTTCTTTGCTCCACTCGCGCCAATTTCACTTCCACAGTTGGAGATGTTGATTTCGGATCCACGCCCACTTGTTGCAAGATCTTTTTCACCTCCTCGTTCATTGTTGTCAAGGCAGCGGTGGTATCGTACTCGGATGAGGTCCTCGATTTCTTATTTGCCGAACGCTTCCCTTCCAGCTCTGCCAGTGCCACCCTCAAGCTTGCAAGTTCATCCTTAGATTTCTTCAAAGACTTCTCCAGCTCCTTAACGTACTGCTCGCGGCCAGTTTTTTCGGCCAACAAACGCTGGTTTTCCTTCTTCAGATGCGGATGCGTAGTCATCAGACATATTAACTCATCCTTCTGGGTTTTTATCAAATTCCCGGGTAAAGGTAGCACCCCCGGCATTTCCAAACAGGAAGTTGGAACTACAGCAGTCCCGACGCTATTAATCTTGCACATACCACTACGGACGCCCGCGCTCCCTGATGTTGCCGTTCTCCTCAGCGTTTTAACAATAGTGTCCTCTTCCTCGTCAGAATCGGTAATGATTACCTCATCGTGCTCCTGCTTAATTTCTGTCACCGTGATACAACTAACTCGTTCCGCCTCCCCAACTTGACTGCGTTCCTCCAGAGTAGCACTTTGACTTTCTTTAACATTTGTCAAATTATTATTCTTTTTATTTGTGCGACTCATTTTTATCGAATAATAATAATAATGGAAACAAACTTCAATCAACTATTATTATTAACTATTATTGGTAAAATAAAGTTGTAAAAAAATCAGATCAAGATATTTTTTCGAACAAATGTGGACTTCAAAAACTTGAAAAAAATGAAAGTGAGGAAAACTCAAAGTGAAAATGTTGCTACCACCGTACTTTACACCGCTTTTTGAATCGAGCCTTCGCACTGCTTGCACGCTGCTGAGTTCCGAGTTTCAAAATTTGAAACTGGCGCGCGGCGACTGCTTACGGGTTTTCCGCTTGTGTGCCCAATGAAAGTGAATGAAAAAGAAGAAGATGAAAACCGGGTTTCCGTTTTTTGCCACGCATGGCGCGAATTACAAATGTTTTATTTAAAATATCTATTTTTAACATAAGGATTCTAAATCTAGTTTTCTCTCACTGGCTATTTATTATTATTATGACGCACTTCCTAAACCTCCTGAACTGTCCCGTTGTATCTCCTGGCTGGCACTCCAAATAAAGAAATATATTGTATAACTTAAATCAATGAGTTAATAAATGAAAATTATTTAAAAATGAATGTAGATGCAGAGCATTGGCTAATTTCCATTAGTCTTCTTCCTCATCACTGCTGGTCAATCGCAGATTTATTTCATTGTCATCCGGATAGCGGATGGATGCGTATCCAATGCCTCGGCTGACTCTTGTAGCCAAGCAGTTCCTGCGAAAATTCGGATAAATATTTTTTTTGTATCAAACTACTGGATTGTTTCCCATATAAGCTTCTGAAAATGTTAACTGTTAAATATTATTATTATTATCAGTTTACAATTGTTGACGATGTAATTCTTTGTCCAGCACGGAGTCAAAAAACTGCTTGCATCCGTTGCATGGGAACGGCTTATGCCCAGCATGATCGCGAATTTTATGCTTCTTCGCATCCTGATCCAGTTCAAACTTCTTGCGGCATCCTGGGAAGTCACAAGCGAGTAATCCCCGAATCTTCAGGTTGAAGTGGCGCTGCAAATCGCTGACCGTTTTGAACGATTTGCCGCATAAGCACGATTTCTCTGACTTCTTACCATGCTTCCCTTGTCCTTCTACACCTCGAGAAGAACTGGGAGCAGGGCTTCTGGGTCGTCGAAGATTCCTTGCTGGATTATTCACCGTTGGTGGTGAGGCTCCCCCGTTGTTGGACAAGCGCCTCACTCTCACCATTCTCGTGCGACGGTTTCGAGACACCAGGCGGATGGTAAGTGGTCTTCTCGCTTCATCATTATTTGGTGGTATCGGTTGAGGCATAACTGGCAGCAGGATGGGGGCCGCTGGCTCCTCCCCTTCCTCTTGTGGTTCGGGCTCCTCATTATCCTGATTGGCCTGATTCTAATGCACAAAGTTATAAAAATTTTCAGATGACAGAAAACCAATTAATTGGATTGATGCATTGGATAATCTATCTTAAATTAACTTATTTACCTGTTCTTGACCTCGATCATTGATGCGCCTGTCGGCCAAATGTCGGTTTATGTTAAAGCGCAAAATCTGTCGAAGACGTCTCTTCATGGACATGTTGTTTTTCGCCAACTTCTGCAATTCAAGCTCCTGTTTGATCTTTGACTTCTCCATACTATCCACTTTCTCTTTCAGAGCTNATTAAATGATTTTTTCTTCCATACTATCCACTTTCTCTTTCAGAGCTTTGATCTCATCTTGCGCCTCATTTATCTTTATTTTCATTTCGGCCATTTTCTTAGTTAAAATCTCGTTATGCTTCTCGAAGCTGTCCGCTCGGGATAGCTTCTCCTTCAAGGCGGAGAGTTGGCGCTTCAGATCCTCATTCTCGACGGACTGGTTGCGCAGGAGTGTCTGTATGGAAGAAAAAATCATTTAATTTAAATATTCGGTGATCACCTATGCAACTCATTTTTAAGGGAATAGTCATAGAAACGCGGATAGATTTCAGATACCTTGTACTTAAGACACTTTTGTTTCAGTTTCTGAATTTCCGGCATTTTTTTACCCCTTTTGTCCCTTACAAACAGGCTTGAATAAATTTCTCGTGGTATCGCTTTTAGTTAGCAAAAAATATCGGACTTGAAGAGAAACCTTTCTACTCATATCGACTTCCACAAGTGGAATGAAGTGTAAACGTTTTTCTGAGATGGTTTGACTTGGATTCTTTATTCTTTTTGGTGACGTGGCGAATAAAAACCAGCGCCATTTCTTTATCATCTTCATTTCACCTTCCCCATATCACACCATGACTTTTTCAGTATTACCTTACACATTTAATCATAGAACCACCCGAAGTAGAGTGTTTCCTGATACAATCTCTTCCATGTACTAAAAGAGTTGAAACTAACAGTAGCTCAGTTAAAAAACGATACATAATTATTTAGGGGGTTGATCGAAGAGTATTTTCTCGTTTATCAAATGCTTCCTTGGCATTTGTCAATATAGTTACACGACAGAGGTGGAAGACGTTGAAGTTGCAAGGTACAGCCCATGTGAATGCGGGCAACTCCTCGGAAGCATCAATATTTTGGCTCAAATTACAGCACATCATATAATAATTAACTTTTTTATTGGCGGCATGCGATTTTTGTTCGGAGCTCAATATTTAACTGATACACACTTCCAGTACATTAGATGGACCAGTACATTCCATTGCCAAAATCTACATTGCAGCCTTTTTGCAACGGGAATCCGAGCCGTAAATTCTGAGGCGATAGTGATGCCAGCAAGTTACGAACCCCATCATCATATCCATAATAGTTAAGATAAAAGAAATTGTTTCATGAATCACGCCATTCGGTAGATGTATGTACTCGATCACTTCCTCTTGACTGACTAAAACTTTACAAGTTTAAACGCTACTTAACTCAATCCTCTTCAATTAAATACAGATTCCGTAGTTAGAGAACTTTTCCATGGTTAAATAAAAATTTGAAGATAAATAATGATGTTGCCTACAGTCCAGTTTGCCTGCAGCGTTTTGGCAATTAAAATTATCCAAAATATGAATCAAAATGTCCAATTAAAAATGACATATACAAACCGCATGCTTTTCACTGCTAGACTATATGATTGGAAAGTAACACATCGAGAAGCTCGACTCCTTTTGACCCTTTGAAAGACGTCAGCTATATTTTCAGTCAGGTCAGGCAGACAAGGATATGTAAGTAGAATCGATCATTCTAAGTACCTAACTATGCTTTTTAGGTTCCGTTAAAACCTATAACGCTTGTGGTTCTGAACTACATTTCATGATTGAGCAGCCCCTCAAAGTAAATACGTAGGTTCAAGAACAAAAGGCATTTTTCAGCAGGAAATCACACTCCACATTCTCATTACTTTTTTGTGTGCATCCAAAAGGAATGATAATGAAAAAAGTTACCATACAAAAAAAACACACTCGGTTGGTGATGCAACCACGCTTACAAATCTGCTTCTAGTACTTACTTCGAAGCTTTGATGCAACGCGCCTGCGCGGTTCGCGTTTTCAAATCTCCCTTTATCCCATCTCATTTCAAACTTATATCAGGGAGCATTTCGCGTAATTAAGATAAGCGTAATAATGCAATAAGCAGGTGCAAGTTAGTTGTATTAGAGGAGATTATGACATAGTTCTTTTAAAACATGCGTAACTCTAATCATTTTTCCTGACATTTTTCTTTCATGAAATGAAATTGGTCATTGTCACACTCTTTACGCACATGAATTTGGCATCTAGGCGAAGAAAAAATGCAATCCTTTACGAAGAATCTTATCTAAACTGCGGACTAGCTCAACTTTTGTGGTTGAATGAGAATATAATTTTTACGTGTCAAAGATACACAAACTCGGGTGAGCTCCTAGCTCATGTCATGTAAAATCCTTAAATTTTTTAGCTTGTTTGCATTAGTCTAATATCGGGAGGAAGACTTTATTTCAGGAGTAGGGATAAGCTTTGATGTTCTTCATCCATTTAATTCGCTTGTCGATGAAATGAGAAAGGTTGAACTTTTTGATATGATGCATTCGGGAGGAAGACTTTATTTCAGGAGTAGGGATAAGCTTTGATGTTCTTCATCCATTTAATTCGCTTGTCGATGAAATGAGAAAGGTTGAACTTTTTGATATGATTCAACGAAACAGTAATTGTAGCGTCCGTAATGAAGTGCAACCATACGAAATTATTTTTTATAATGGTGTTTTTTTCAACGGTCCTCCCAATTTATTCTTAAGGAATTGTTCTGACGCGATGACAGCATTGTAAAACTTGATCTCTTTATTTGTCTCTCTTTGAGAAGTGTAGCGGGCTCGTAAATTCCCCACTGAGCTAATTTAAGCGGTGACGCGGTAATTACAAGAAACTGCGCAAATCCTATTTAATGTGCTTATTAATCCACGTGGCTGACGTTGGAGATGTGGCGTTGTAAATAAAAGTAATGATAACAAAACGTCATTTTCCTTTGGATCCGTTGGCGATCATTTATCTCAAATCTGCGAGCCAAGGGAAGATTGATGCATGTATTTATGCAAGATCTATTAATGTACGTCACATTGAATTTCCGAATGGTTCCATTTCAGGACCAAGCTCATGTGAAATAAAAAAAATTCCTTTCCACATTAGATTTCCTCTGAAAAATATTTGTGTTGCCCTTGCTATTTACTCCACCACCTGAACTAAATAAGTATCATACTTTCCAACATAAAAACGATGGCTTGGCTTGGTAACCGCATTCAAAGTCATAAAACCCCCAAAAATATTTATTGTCAAGCAAAGGAGTAGTAAATGGTGGAAAACAAACAAAGTCATTAACTCATATTTTTCAGACCCTGCAGCGACTCATCATAAGTAATCGTATCATAATCCCCATAACTTTTTTTAAGGGAAAGAAATAATGCAGTTTTTATCTCGCACTTAAATATGACATTGCAGCCGAAGACAACTCTCCCCAGCGAGTGGAGTCATGTCTCTCGCACGTGTGCTTTATGAATTATGACATCATGTAATGCCTACCTACGTACATCTATGCTTATAGTTCTGGGCTGGCTAATTGTAATTATTGTGAATTGTGAGTGCACACACAATTTTTTTCTGCCTTCGTTTTTTATTACTGTCTTCTCTCATTTTTTTATTTCGTTTCTTGGCTCAAAAGTCTCGACTTGGGGAAGGTGTAATTGAATTTTTACTGCTATTTTTGGTAATTATTGCACTTTTTAACGGTCACCAGGGACTTGCAAGTTGTTAGCGTTTGGCGGTCATGATGATTGCAGCAAGTAGTAGCATATTTAGGAACAAAAGTCGTTGAGCACATGATTTTTTTTTCTTATGAGTATTATTGCCTCGGTCGCATGAAATTGTTTGGTTTCAGGAGTTTTCATGACCGCCGCAGGAAAATCAAAAGCGATTGAGACGCTATCACAGAACACGACATGACAATTTTTCTTGGACCGACTCAATCACCAAAGCAAAGAAAATGGTTTGACCTCTAAAGAAATTGCAAATTGCGGTCATCGAGCAGCATTTATAATTGTGGATTATGATATGATGGCTTTATGCAAAAATTTGCGGTGAATTAAAAATAGCTAAAAAAATCTATATCGATTGCGATTGTTTCCATCGATTGATTCCTCCACACAATTCAAATGCACATTTTTTTGGTTTGAATATCATCAACACGAATAAATAATAAATAGGCTCAAGGATCTGTGGTGCATGCGAGCGAGCTTGTTTTCTACGTTTTTTCTACTCCCAGTCCCAAATTTGTACCCCATTTCGTGGGGGATGATGAAAGCATCGGCACCTTAAACGCTGCGGTGAAGCCTGACTAGTGTAATTCTAAACCGTTAAGATTTTTGGTTGGTGATAAGATGTTGTGCGGCCCGTCGTTTATTCAGTCGTGTCCTCCGAGCTGAGGAGCCGTTTACTCCTGTGATTAATTTTTTTTCTGCTGCATGCTCATGTTTCATGAATGAATGAAAATAAATTGTCTATTTTTTTGCCAAGCCGCGATTCATTCTTCCCAATTAGGTTTGTCATCGTTGTCGACCAAATTACAACGCATAATTGGTCAATATCGTCCATACTTCCAATAAATTGTATCCTTGTGTGGACACCAAAAGACAAAAAAAAACATGGGCACGGACACGGACTGATATTGATTCATCAGGCGCGTGAGCAAACCTGGCTTTTTTGATACACTTTGCAGAAATAAAAGCATTTCATTCAAAAATCCCAATTTTCTTTTTCTGAGGGTTTGGCTGGTACGGACGGATCGAACGAAACGTGGAGCGAGGACGAGGGAACAATATCCATATTTTTGGTTCCTTTTCATCAAACTTTTTTTATGATTCATTTCTCATTATCACCAGACAAAAAGCCTGTATATATAAATCGCATTTTTATTACTTTGTTCATGATCTCGCACTCCCCCTTTTTGATTTCGTAACGATGATCATAATTGTGATAAGGATGAGAAATATGTAAAGCAAATATTACTGTACACGTATGCATCTAGTGCAATTTGCAATGCCAAACAAAAAAAGCACGGTTTACACAATTCAATGCGCAAATTTCGAAGGTGT